>NJDC01005659.1:83074-116580 GCA_002245475.1 Calephelis virginiensis
TATTTTAACCGGATCACGAGGCCGGGGAGAAGTGTCCGGCGGAACTACCTGAGTCAGCTTATCTTTTTGCAATGTTATAATTTTAATGAGGATATAGCATTTCAAAATTTAATGAGTTTTATAACGAAAGAAATGAAGCTGTAGTTAAAAATTACAATTTTTATAATAATTGAGTTGGTATATTTGGTATATGGTATACGTTCGGAATATTCTTTTTCTTTCTTTAGGTTTTGGCAATCTCGTTAGTATTTTGCCATTAGTTAAGTAGAAATTTGCATCAAATTTTATATCAATTATAATTAGTCATCAGTCATAAGTCATCAGTAAGTCATGTCTGGCTTTTGAGTAAAGCGGTGGCCTTTTTACATAAGGTCATGTAACGAGATTTGGCGGCAACAAGGAAATATACGATTCGCTATTTTCTTCATGATTATTTCATTTGTGCACTTTCACTGAACAAAATTGTACAAAATGCCACCAAAATTGACTAATTTCACTCAATATTAACACGAAATTCAATAATTATGAAAAAACTTCGACCATCTTTTCTCTCGATGGCGCCAAAAACCCGTTCGGAAACCTGTGATATTTTTGGTCAAAAAATGTGTTTCTCTTAGTTACCAACAGAGGCGCTGTTCAAAGTTTTCATACAAATAACATACAGAGACGGTAGCGAGTATAGTAAACTTGACAAGCCGTAAACTCATGGTAAGGGCCCAGTTATAATAGAGTCGGTTTGGTTACTACACTGAGACTGGATTTCAACGAATGAATTTAAACGCGATCAACGTGGCATTTAGTCGATTGTCGAGAAGGTCAATGTTGTCAATTTCATGGTCTAAGAAATTATGAATAATGCAAACACATGAAGTATTTGCATTAATATATTAAACTACTAGCTGCTACCTGCGGCTTCGCCCGCGTTTTCACAGAAACCCGGTGTGCGATCGGGATTAAAAATAGCCTATATGTTAATCCAGGTCACAATCTATCTGTCTTCCAAATTTCAGACAAATCCGTTCAGCCATTCGAGCGTGAAAGAGTAACAAACATCCATACATCCATACTTACAAACTTTCGCATTTATAATATTAATAGGATTTTATGTGGTAAGTGGATTCTCAGGGGAAGGGGATAAGAATATTATCAATTTTAAAAGAGTTCTTGCAAAAGCTTATGCACACGACGATAGATAAGATTAGTTCTCCGAGCTCGAGAATTGCTTAAAATTTAAATGAAATATTTTGATTCGTCTCAGTCCGTTTAGAAGAGTTACCATTTGAATATTTGAAAAATATGAAAACTATAACATAAGATATCAATTTATATTTTTTATGCAAGTTCAGCTAAATAGCACAAGGCTCTCTTAATGTTATGGGTGCGTTGTTGTTACATGGCTGGGATGTTAGGCCTATTGTACAAGTCTACTGGTGACTCTACCCTCCGAATCGGAACATCACATATTATTTTTTATTTTAATTTACCTGATGTTTTTATTTTCGTAGAGACTGACACATTTTTTATTGCAATAGATAGTTTTAAAATGTCTGTCTATCAAGTTATTGAAAATAAAATACAATTGTTTTATAAACTGTAGTGTCATTTTTAACCCACGGTGTAAAAAGTGGGGTAGTATAAGTTACCGTGTCTGTGTGATTGTGGCATCATAACTTTTGAACGGATGGATCAATTTTGATGATAATATTTTATTTGAAAGCTGACGTTATTAAGATGGTTTTAACAATATCACTTAAAGTTTTTTAGGGTGCTATCTAAGCGTGTGATCTTAAAAGTTCAGGAAGAAAGGGCCTGTGACATAAGGACTGACAAGTCCTTTCAAAAGTATGTTAAAAGTTTCCGTTTTTACCATTCCGCTAAGGAACCCTAAAAAGTCTAAAAATGCACACCAAAATATTTTTTATTCCACTAGATCGCATCGATTATTACGTTATGTTTCGGATCGGCTGCCCATTTAAAACGTAGCACTTGAATTCACGAAGTAATAACGGCGAGCATTGGAACGCTGAAGGTTTTATTTCCCACTTGTTTTAACGACCCAAAAGGACGAATAAAATGTGTGCCTCACATTATTTATAATATTGACTAGCTGTCACCCACGGCTTTGCTCGCGTGGCAGTTAATATATTTACTGATTAATTTGCCAGCCAAGTGCGAGTCGGCTAGCGCACGAAGGGTTCCGTACTAACATCTATCTTAGCGATCATATTAAAAGTGGGTTGCCTAAACAAAACCTGGACCGAATGTTTTTAATTGAAAAAATGTTTTTCATGTTTCCATTTTGTTCAGGGAAACCTATGTATCAGCATAAATTGTAATAAAATTGTATTAAAACTGTACATAAAATATATCAACATATTATTCTGTTGATATAAATTATTTTTCTATTATCCGATCCCGTGATAGTTACAATCAACAACAAAGCAAGGTATAAACAGATAATTGCCGATGTAAGTATATATATCTGTATCTGTATATACCTGGCAATCCAGATAAATAACAGGCAACCCATCTTCGTCCCATACCTACTTTAAGTCGGGATAAAATCTTAATATTGCACCAAAACATACTAAAAAATAAAAATAATTATCTAAGATTTTTTTAGGCAACCCATTTTAATATACATATTTTCTGATATACTAAATTTGCTATAAAAGCGGTTTCATCCTATTATCAGCTCGGTGTATGTCGACCTAACTTCGAATCAGGGTTATTGCTGATGCAGGTTTTTTCAATTACAGCTGATACTGATGCTGATGCTGATATTTTAAAATGAATGCTGATGGGGATGCTGATTTAATAAAAAAAAATATATGTTCACGCACATATACCTAAAGAAGAAGGCAGAGGTAAAATTAGATTACCCACGATAAGCCTAAAGTACTTTAGACACAATGTCATAGTTGGCAAACCTATCGACAACCAGACATTTATCCAATTCACAGGCAAGGTTATTGTAATTTGAAAATTTAAAAAACATATTATGGATGTTATACCCGGGATCAAACCTAAAACCTCTATATGACCACGTTGTGGTTTCGGGTTCGATGTAACTAATTTAATGAAAGTGCCCAAGCCAACTCCAGAGCCAGACGACTAAGCCACATAATTGATCTGAGAATGTAATGAAATATTTTAACCCTCGTAATCGAAAAATTAAAACTTAGTAAGTGGTAAGCAGAATCAGGGCACCTACGACTAGCCGAAGACACTAAGTCCCACAATGTGATAGGTGGCAAGCCTATCGCTAACCGGGCACACATTCAATCCCGAGCAACGTTTTTTTACTACGGCTACATATACGCATACTCGTAAACGTATAATAAAGTAGGTATGTTATTTCCCATTGTTTTTCAAATACAATTTCAAGTGTTTGTTTATAAATTGTTCGAACGAACAAGTGATGACAAGTGACGATTTATGATCTTTGATTGGTCAAAGTTCGCGCCGCTGAAGGTAAGCCGCGCATCCAACGGACATGTAACGATCTGAATAACAGCAACAAAATCAGCATCGATTAATGCGGATGCGGATGCGGATGCTGATGCGTATATTCGCAAGCAGGGAGCTTCGGCTCTTAGACTAATGTGAAGCTTCGTACAGTTTCTTGTATTGTGACGTCATACATCGTAAAAGTCACGAGAGGGGCTGATTTAGAAAATTGTGATAAGCAGAAAGAAAAAAAAAGTTTCTTCAAGTTAAAAAAGGAAGTTATTTGATCGACTCCTACATTTTTATGTATGTTAATCGACTTCTTCGTCATTTTTAAACCGATTTAAACATTGATTTTTATTTGAAAGAGCGTACTTTCGAAGTGATCCAAAGCCACCAAGTCTGCATTTAATTTTAAAATTCCACGAAAGTCAAAAAAAAAATACTTAAGTCCTGTGTAGGTAGGTGGCTTACTAATTTAAAGTTGAAGCGGTTTTCTTATAGTTTAAATTACAACATTAAGTTATAAATTACATTTAAGTTAAATTAGATACATTGCATTACAAAACTTAAAATTATTGAAGAGAATAATCAAAATATCAAATATAATCAATCATGTAATAATAATACATTCATAGCAGCCTCGCTGGTCGAGTGGCTAGCGTAGTCTGTCTACACCGATCAACCGCGAGGCTCGGGTTCGATTCCCGACAGGAGCAGGCATTAGTGTGATGAACACTTAGATGTGTGCATTTCCGGGTCTGGGTGTTTATTAATTTTATTGTGGTATCTATTTAAGTATTACTACTATGTATTAGAATCGTTGATTAGCACCCATAACACAATCATATAATTTGCTTAATTTGGGGTTGGATTCAATTTGTGTATCTTGTCCAGGGATTTGTATTTATTTATAACGTAATTGGTTACTGTCATCGGGAATGGAACCGTGTTAGGTGTGTACGCTAACCCCTTAACCAAAGAGGCAGTCACTAGATTTAGAGAGAACTACTATTTATAACTATTGATTATTATTTCATTTGTTACGCCTATTATGGACGAAAGTTCCTTTGTCTTTGTTGGGAACCACTTTCATCCATGTAATACCTTGTCTCCATGAAATGTAGCTCTCAATATTGGTCCAACCTTTAGGTTGGATACATGATTACGTCATTACAGGGATTTACGTAATTGCTGCAGGATCCTGTAGAAGCGGGTTGACAATCGCAATACCAATCTGTTGAGCTTAAAACTCAATCATGAAGTAGAGGTTTTCAGATAGAATTAATGTACAATAGTGATAATAAATTTTAAACATTCAATAACAGCTGTATTTGTAGTGAGGTCATCTACAGTGTTCTTAAAAAATGCTGGAATTTGATTTTCAAGACGTTTCTTATCATAATATTTTATTTTATACATCCCGGTGTACTTCTTATCAATAACATTAACAGCAACTTACAGTTTGTGGATAAAACATTAAATGTATTTTCACGGCCATATCCCGGAAGTGGTAGGTGGAGGCACAAGTAGGGCACCCACGACACTAGGACTATATGATCTAGCGAGATCACAGAAGCGACTTAAAAAAATAAAGTATAGTTTTCCCAATTTGTTCTCAAAAATAACCTTCTCCTATTCATAAATAACACGAAAATTTTTTCTGTTCAGGCGTGATGGGGAATGTGGGGGATTCATTTTTTATATATGCAATTTTGGTGATTCTCTTTTTTATGTAGATATCAGTTAGGAAAATATTTTCAAATGGAGAAAAACCGGGAAATATGCAAGAAAAATAGGAAAAAACGTTTTAGTCCTTCCTTTACAAACTCAGTAGTTATCAAAGTCAAGCGGAATGGAGTTCGCCAGATCGGCTAGTAGTACAAAGATCGTTATTGAGTAAAATAAAGAAAATGTAAAGAAAAGTAAGTTATTAATTATTTTTTCTGCACAAAACTTGAGAAAAAAGCTCAAAAAGATTAATATTTTAAATTTTTTATTATAAGGACTTTTCCATTGTTCTAAAACATTGAAATTGATTGAATAGTTTAAGTGTTCACAGGGGAATGTTCATATTTTTTCATCCTACAAGCCGATTGGTAAAAGTTTTCGCTACTTCAGATTCTACAATGTACAAGTATCGTGGAAAATAGAAGTTTTATATCAAATACTGTACGTGCAATGGAATTCCGCAAAGTGGCGGCTATAAAATGGAAGTAAGTATAAGATAAACCATCGAGCTAAGGCTCAGGATTTTGCTTCGGATTTTGCCTTGCGTGTTCTGTTCATGATATCCAGGTGTTTATACTACGTTATTGTGTTTCATAACTGCGGATACAATATGTTATACACTTTGTGCTTTCTTAAATGATATAAATTAATCATAGTGTTTAAAAATGACAGGTTCATAATGTTTTTTAAGATTTAACTGACTGCTTAATATTACTTAAAGTAGTTACTCCTTTGATGTCTATTTAACATAAAAATAGAATTATTTTTTTTTTTACAAATGAGCTTAATATTTTGTAATTAATAACATATTTTTGTGTTTAGTAATGGTGTCTGGTATTCGGTAAAGGTGTATCATGGCGGCGCATTTTGTTTAAAATCAATTGCTCCTAAATTTGAATTGAGTCAGTAACATTGGTTTCTATAGATATATAAATGATGTGAATAGAGCATAAGATTTACTATATCCAACTTAATCTTTTACCATCATTCATGAACATTGTAAAAAACAGTGGCCCAATATGAGGTCCTTGTGGAACCCCAGTCAGGTTTTACATTAAAATCAACCAATTGGGATCTGTTTTATTCGTTTTACATATTGTTGATGTTAGCAAACAATTCTAAAAGCGAAATTAATATACGTTTACTAGTTCATGAACATGGACGCTCATGTTCATTAAGTAATTGTTTTATTCTGCCGGGAATCGGATCTGATCCCCGTCAATGATCAGTTTAGTTAGGTGTGTACGCGGAATTAAAACTTCAAAAGAAGTTTTTACAAATGAATTCAGAGTTAAGCTGATGTTAACTAAAACTGTTTTGATTTGAACTACTACTTAGCTCGTGTTTCATATAGTGGCAACACCTTTTACTGCAGTAAGCTAAGACACGTGACAAAAAGAGTTCATATTTTTTTCGCTGTGATTATTGCTACAATATCTTCTAACATCAGCTATAGTCTGGTCTGACTTGGTCCAGCAGAACCTAACAGAAAAAAAAACATTGTATTCGTTTTTCTATAAATGCGAAATGAGGGTAAACCGAAGATTGTTTATTACTTTCTCATGCAAAAAACTACGGAACGGATTTATATAAAACTTCACTAAACAGACAATGGAAGCTTGTTTTTACTTATAATAATGAATCCCTACTTCCTGTTGTTGTTATATTAGTTACTGCCAGGAGCTTAGTTATTGTCATGTAAAGACAAAAACTTTGAACATTTCGGAATAAATAATAATTTTCTCCATATAAAAAGTGTTAGTAATGTCAATAATTGTTATAGAGTTCGAAGGGACTACCAGTAGGTACTCGACAAAAATTTGGAATTTAAATATTAGTATAGATTGTATAATTTCCTTCCCAATTTATATAATCTTAAAAGCCTTTCAAATAGTTCCGCGGTCGGTATATCACGTTCTCCGCATTACTGAACAACTGAAACCTATTCCTCTGGAAAAACCGCAAGCTTCCCACGGGAGCATAGCGTATCGATCGGAGTAGCCAAGTTAATGAGACTCGAGTGTTTAATGTGTAAGTAAAATGATCCCATTGGTTAGATGATATGGAACAAAACATTTGCTAATGAACTCATTATGAGAATACCAAAGAAAGATGAGGAAGCTAGGAATCGTGTCATTTAGTACTCAATATTTTCTTCGTTTCTTCGTAAGGAACTTGGCGTAAGGAAATTATGTGTCTCCGTGTTGTTCTGAGTTAGCTGAATAGAATAGGCCATCAGCTTCTCTGCCAGGAAGCTCGAAAGAGGGTAGCGCTGTTATGGATTTACCAAAAAGGCCTCGGGTGGAAAATTTCTGTACAACAACCTTGTCAGGGACGGGATCCATTGCCTTACCTATTTGCCGCCATAATGATTCTGTTGTGTACCAACCCGGTAGGTAGGATAGGCTTAGCATTCGGTTATAGGGTGGCGACGCATCTTTTATAACATCTTTGGTGTCTATAGGTCACGATTATCTCACAACATCTGGAGACCCGTGTGCTTGTTCGATGAACTTTTAAATAACGAACATAATTTCAACCTATCTAAGATCTTATCGTTATAGGGCTTCTTTTGATCAGTTGCCAGGCAACCGCTGTTATTTTTTGTAAATAAAAACATCTTAGCAAGCAAACTTCAATACTGTGAACTGTAGCTAGATTATTGAATTTGACCGTATTGTCCTTTTGATACCAAAGTTATGCATAATCCTGAAAATTTAATCCTGAAAATAAGTCTTTTACGTATATGAGTGTATATGGCACTATATCCTCTAAACAGGAAGATGCTCTTATTAAACACTAACATTATGACGATAGAATAACAAAAGTAAGTAAAAATAAATTTGACCATAATGAAACAGCAAAAAACTAACTTCGTTTCGATAATAAAATCTTCAAGTAACACAAAAATTACATACTCTCCTAAATTTCCCTGGCATCATCAGATCCAGACTTAGTGGTAATGGGACCACATCGGAAGAATGTTCTTTCAAATAAAAAAAACATGTTTTGAAATTGGTTCAGAAATAACGAAGAAATCTAAAAACATAAAAGAAGAAAATATAGCAGTGGAACATAATAATATAACCTCGTTTTAATAGATTAAATTTTTAGTTATTCTTGTAAAAAGCCGTTTAAAGTTTTCGTAAAAAATTCTACATACATTTTTGCAATCGATAGTACAATGGCTCTTATTGGGTTCTGTCCCATTAGTCCTGCGGTCGATGCCACACAGCCTGTGCGCTGCTGAACAATTTGAACCATAATTCTCTCTAATAACCACAAGTTTCCCATGGGAAACTTTATCTCTATCTGGATAGCAAAGTTAATTAGACGACTATTTTGGGGTAAAATTTGATTTACTGGCAACTCTTACTTAGTTGGAATGCCTATATCATGTTTATCTAGTCTCTTTCACCTTGACCTTTTCATCTGACTTCTCGTCTGGCATCTTGTATGAAGTGAGCATTTAGGTTGAATTGGTAATTTCAAGACCACTGGTAGTAGCTTACAATGCAGTAACTTGCCCATGTAGGGATCCACCTCTTCACCTATTCCTGCCACCACGATGACAACGTCGTGTTCTGGTCGTAAGAGTAGCCGATATCACGTTAGACTTATCGTCTCAGCCCCAGGATATCGGCGCGCCTATAGCACCTATGGCGTCTATAAGCCACGGTTGTTTCTTACCGTCAGGAAAGCCGTGTAAATGTTTGTTCGTTGTCACGTCAGAAAAAAATATGGATTGATTGGTACTTTAAACTTTGAAATTATTTGTCGAATCTTAATTTCAAATTTTAAATTAAATGAATCAGAAACTGCCCTCAACCAGTATAAACTTCTGAAGTAACATAAAAAAAGATACAGCTGAGTAGAAAATCTCCTTTTCTAGAAGTACATTAGATTTTTTAATTTCTATGTCTAAATTTGTAGTATAACGTTCGTCCGCATTCGTAACAATGAGATCCGAGAAAGAGCGGGATCGAAATAAAGTCTTGTTGCTAAAATGAGAAAGGGACATGGAAAGAATGACAGATAAAGATTGACAAAGCAGACACACAATGCGAATGTGGATGAATGTAGGTACCTAAGGACACCAAGATTGACATTCAATTATCAGATCGCGTGGATATTATTCGAGAGTGTTGTCAAGAGTCTCCGAAATCGGTGATTTTGTATGAAAATATGGGTAATGAATGTGAAGGAAGCCAGACAGATTTGTCAGGATCGTGAGGTATGACTCTCGATACTCTCTGCTCTACTTGCCGTGAAGATATGTATGTATGTATGTAAGAATTTATGTGATTAGCAGGTAATAACAAAAATATGATTTTGTAGTAAGATTAGGTTAATGATAATGTCGGAAATTTAGGAGTTCCTATGAACATTTTCCGCCACCGTCATCATTCAGCTCTATTTCATGAAACTAAGTGTGTATGCCAAAACCCAGCTAAATTAGTTAACTATTCTAAACTACTTTAGAATTATGTTGTGAAATTCCATCCTGACAAACATACTTACATTGAAAGTTAAATAAACTTTGAAAATAAAGAATCATGTTTAGTACGTTTCTAATCTCTGTCGCTAAATATCCCTGAGTCAGGGTGCTTATTATGTTTATTTTGACAGTCGTATTTTCTAAGTGTATCGTTGATTAACGTCCATATCAGAAGCAAACATTTGCTTACTTAGTAATAAAATCGGTTCGTTTAATTAATCTGGTGACATTTATTTATTTGCCTAATTTCATTAATATCTGTCGATCCGTTCTGATGCAAATATACCTTATTTAACCTCTCGCATTTACAGCATTTCTCATAATCAACTTGCTCTGGTGGTAGATCCTTGTTTTTATTCCTAGTCGCTATCTTATGCCGGTATTATTGTAATTAAATATTTTTATATTAATACTAAACGACCCAGCGAACTTCGTACAGTATGTTTGTTTGTCATCATCAATAGCTACTGACAGTTTAAATGGGAAAAAATAAAAAAGATTTTGCTCTTTTTCTGGGTATTCTCCTGATAAAAACCCGACAATAACAAATAATTAACATTATCCCTAGTAATATAAACTTAAATAATACTAGATAAAGCAATTTTTTCCGAATAGCCATTAAATGTTAAAAATATCCTTTAATAATAATAATAACAAATCATCTTTATTTCACATAGACCTACAAGAGACACTTGTGACGGGTCTATATAATAATAAATCTACCACCGGATTGGAACGCGGCCGCACACTGAGAAGATCCGGCAAGAAACTCAGCGGGCTGTCGTTCTTTTTCTTACTTTGCAATATATTTACAATAATTTATGTAATGATACATTATATATATTTAAGAGATTGGCATGAGGAGCAATTAATCCTAAGCAGTCTTATCTGTTAAATATTCAGCAATGTTATAATAACCCTTTTGATTTAATTAACATTTAACACATTTCTTAAATTTATTAATTGGAAGTTCTTTTCGTTCTTTCATTTCCATAAACTTTTGCGTTAAAATTTAAGTGTGTTGCAATACTGCAAAGAGCTTTTCGGAAACAATATTTTTTAGTAAATATTCAATTAGTTTGTTTCGGCTTCCCCTGATAGATTGTTAAGAGCGGGGTTTATTTCACCGTATTGGTCGGTGAGAAAATTAGGCCAGCTCATAAGAGGCGAGAAAATATGCACTAAGGTACCGACAAGATCACTGGCGGAAGACTGCTGTGCACTCTTTCCCGGGTAGGGATCCACCGCCTTAACCCTGTTGCTATAACTAAAGGATCATATTCCGGTACAAAAGGTAGGGCAGCCAGTAGATATTACACAATAATTAGCCTCGGTGAGAAGACACCATCTATTGTGAATATAGGTCACGGATCGCTATTGTTTATTACCATCAGGAGAGCCCTGTGCTTTTATTATATGAGCGAGCAAGCACAAAGGTCTTCTGCTGGCAAGAGACCACCGTGGCTGAGAGATGTTACGTAGGTCAAATATGCAAGTTTACTGGCCACCCTACCCTCCGGACCGGAACATGACCGAGTCACGGCGGCAGGAATACGTAAGGCTGTGGATCCCTACCAAGTTGCTGCCCTGCATTCTGCCACCAGTGGTTAAGTTGGTATTGACCTATTTAACCTGTGCTCGCCTATCACGATGGCGAAAAGGCAGATGGTCTGTTCTACTTAGCAGACCCAGACAATGCAGGGATTTGTTCGCTGTCGTGTTACAGAAAAAGGGATCCACTTGCTGTACTTTATGTTACTTACAACAAATCGTTATTGTTGTTTCTCAGAGTTTCAGATTACAGAGAAATGAATTTTTCATTTCTGAAGCCTTTGAAGCTTTCATGGAATTTGTATTTGTGTCGCTATTATATACATATTTTTTTACACCTACCCGTTATTGCCATCATATTCATGGAACTCCGCTGTGGAGCAGCTGTATATTAATAATTAATGGTAACGAAATATGTTATTTTTTAGAATCACTACATAGTATAAAACAAAGTCGTGATCTCTGTCCCTATATCCCGTTGTATGCTTAAAACTTTCAAACTACGCAACAGATTTTGATGCGGTTTTTTTAGGAGATAAAGTGTTTAAAGGGGAAGGTTTGTATGTATATTTTATACCCTTGCAAAGCCAGGGCGGGCTGCTAGTAATTTCTAATACAGAAAATATGAAACATGTCTGCTGAAACAAAAATTACAAAAATATCTCCATCATGATCGTATCGGTATAATATTTTACGGCAATAAACTACTGTAACTTATAATTATACTACTACTACTTTATAAATAACTTAAACTATTAATAATAATTTATAGACTTCATAAACTCATGTTCAATCATGATCATAAAAGATTTTACGATTTTTTTGTGATAGGTCTGGAAAAAAAGCACACGTGTCTCCTGATTTTATGAGGCAACCGTGGCTTATAGACACCATAGACGTTATGGTTGCGTTGCCGTCCTGTTGCCTTGATGGAAGGTCTATTGTGCAAGAGTACCGGCTACCCTGCCCTATGCACTGGGACATAACCAAGTCACTACGGCGACAGGAATAGATAAGGCGGTGGATGGAACACGGGCTAGTTGCTGAACACTCTAACGCCAGTGGTCTTGTTGGTAATGACCTATATTTTAACCAGTGCTTGCCTCTTACGAGCTGGCTGGCTGGCTGACTATTCTATTCAGTAGACCTGGACCAACACGGTTGGCCGTGTTAAGCTAAACAGGAAAATATGACTTTATTTTTGAAAATAAAGTGTTAAATTACCCCAAAATTTAGTAAACTTTCAAATTGTAACAACACTATCATGATATTCTTATAGTTAAGCGATCATCTATCACTTGAGTTCAAATAAGCACATATATGGAACACGGTATTGCAATGTATCGCATTACGTCACATGTGTGACCAGCTGCAACTTCAACCGTTAACATTAAAATTAAATTTCAGGAAGGATGGTATTTATTATTGTAGTTAAATATACAATAATAGTTTAAAAAACTAAAGTGAAATTTAAGTTTCAACCAAATATTTTGGTCCTGGTCTTTGGTCAATAGTGTAATAAATGACGATTAAGTCATAAACCACCTAAAAAACCTTTGTTTGTTTGTAGTTTGACATTACAACATCAATAAACAATTTTTTGTAGCATTAGCTGTTAATCCGTAGAATAAATTTTTCAAAACAAACTTACTCCCCCTACAAAGTCTTTTTGGCATTAATATTTGAAAAAAAATAAGCAGCCTTTGAACTCACGTCTTTACCTATGTGCATTTTAAGTTTAATCAAAATCAGCCCAGCTGCTTAGCTATGAAAGCGTTACCGACAGATGGATTGTAGTATATACAATATTATCATATGGATCATGAAAATTACAGTTTTAATCTCAAATGTAAAGCAGTAAACATTGTATAAATGATTAATTTTATAAATTCTGCAATATCGAGTATAATTAAAAGGATTATTATTAAGATAGCACCTGGTAATGCGGACGCCGGTTTTGCATTTGAACCGGAAAATTGTATATTTTCCTTTATTCCGTTTAATTTCACGGAGCAGTGCGCATGAGAGGAACTACTGTTGAGCGAAAACTGTCAGCGGAGCCACTTAGTTTTAGATTTAACATTTAAATACAATTGATCAAAACTTGCATGAAATGAAATCGTTCCGCTTTATCTGAGTGTGTAACACAAAGAGGGTAATGTATTTACACGCCATTTTATATTACAGCAAGGAAACTACTTTTCATGTCGGTTACATTGCATCGGTTACAATTTCACATAAAATCTGTTAAAAAGAGCCAATAGCCTGAGATGAACAAAAATAAAATTAATTTAAAAAAGATAAGCCCATGAAGTTACTTTCAACGGGTGATTCACCAACTACTTTCAACATCTCGACTCGAGAGACTGGACATACGTGTGTCCAGTTGGTGAAACTTAAAATTATAAACACTGATTATGCCGTCATCTGGACACACTAAAATTTTTACGCATGTCCATGTAGTTAAATTTAAAAATTATCACTTTAATGTTCTCACTAACTTGACTTGTTCGAATTTTAACTTATTTTATGACAAAGCATAATCAAAACACAATCAAGCTGATAAATGCTTTTTGTGTTGTAAAATGTTATTAGACTATTTTTTATTCATTAACAATTTAGTAATATATACGCTTACTTATCTTAAATATGTCAGGTTTCACCTGTTTTGTATTTATTGAAATAGGGGGGGGGGGGGGTGAATTATGATAAACGATACGATGATAGTTACAGATGTGCAGACCACCTGCATATTTTTACATCTGTCACTATTCGATGTCAAACGATTCGACTTGTACCTTGTACACACCTTATTGCAACTAAATTTTGTAATCAAGCAGTCTTTGCTTTTTTCTGAAGAAATGGAGTACAAATATATATTTTAAGGTAAAAATATCATTGCCTTAACCTTGACAAATACAAAAGTAGTGTGACTTCTAAGTTAAACAATAGATGCGCTTATTTAACTTTTCTGTGATATTGGAAAATTATTAGGTTTATTTAGATTAAATAGTATATTTTCACTTTGTTCGTCGTTTATATTCGTTGCTACAAAGTGTTTAATTTAAAAATTTAAGAAGTATAAGGTTACTCTAGTAAATAAGTGAAACAGCTTACTTATGAAATCGTCTAGTTTATTTACCCATTGAAAATAATTCTTAACCTGACTGGTACAGTTTTTTGCAAAAAAAGTAAGTGTGTCCAGTTAGTGAAAACATAAAGGTGATATTATTTCACCACGTGGACACGTAAAAATCTTGGCGTGTCCAGGTGGCGACATAATTGACAATAATTTAAGGTTTCACCAACTGGACACACGTATGTCCAGTCTCTTGTGTCGAGTTGGTGAATCATCCCTATCACCAGATCTTCCCAGGGTAGAGATACGAATCCAATCCGATGGCAGTTTTCTAACATTGTCGAGTTCAACCAAAACTTGTATAGTTTACGTAAGTAAAGTAGTCTGAATCCGAATCTGAGACCAAGGACATTAAGTTGAAGGTCTAAAAAAAAATTGACGAAGCCGAAACAGTATTAAGCTAGCTAATAAATATAAAAACAAGTAAACATTCGTGAATCACGTCACATTAACAGCCAAATAAATATGCAAATTTACGAGCATTCATCCCGAAGTAGCTGACAAAATTATAGAAAAACTAATTCTTGTGGAACGAGAAAGTTTCACATATTTCTGTATTACAACCGTTCCAATTTATTTAAGACACACTGGTGCCAAATATCACATGATCTACGTTAGCACGTCATGTCTATTTATCTACACAAAATGCTAGGACAGGAACTATATCGCATCCGTATATTATATTATTGTATATCCCACGGTCAGGATAAGTAAAAAAATAGTTACCCTGGAATTTAGTCCCTGGTAGCTCAACAAGCAGAGCAACGTCAACGTGACACGAAAGTTACAGAATGCAATAGTCATTACTTTGCGGATTCCATACTTTAACTAAAATGAAATAAATAATTTGCAACTCCCTAAAATTTATTCACAATTTATAGCAGCGCAATTAGAAATTTAATTGAGTCGCGCTATAAATATGTAAAGGATTTTGATCCTCATTGAGTCGCGCTATAATAATAATATTTTAATAGTTATAATATTATATATATTACATATAATTTTTGGGGGAAATTTGCAAATAAATATTTTTTATGTATGTGGATTTAATTCCTGACAAAGGCGATAATAAAATTTTCTTAAACATGAACACGTAATGTTTGCCCTAAAGTGCTTGCATTCTCATGCTTATCAAGCATTACAAACAAATTCAAAGACTATTTTCCGTTATTACTGGCTCACTAGAAATACATAGACCTTATATACACAGTTTTACAGTTGCTTCAAAAATAGGTATCCACAGTTTTGGACCGCGTCTAGTACATGTAATAAAAGATATTCACATGAAAAATATTGTTATTGATTTAAAACATATAGAAAAATTTTGTCTTTTTAAAATCATAAAAGCATGGGTCGCCTAGCTTGTTAAGTGTCAAATTTTAAATGTTTCCACAGATATTTTAGTCGAATTGACGAGTTTATTCTGTGTGCAGTAAGTTCTTGGGGTACAAACCAAAAGTCATTTTAATCACGTAGTTTTTCATGTGGATGTCTAATAGATGGACGAGGGTATTTTGGAAGGACCTTATATAAAAAAATAATCCCTATTTCTCTTGGCCATCGCATCGCGCTTTTTATGCTATTTTTTTGTTGTTTTAGTTATAATAGGATAACATTCTTGGGGAAAAAATACTTATTGTTAGGATAGTTACTTTTTTTTTAGTTAGGATAGGACAACATCCGTCTGTTAGTTTCTGATAAACAAAAACTAGCCGTTGCCGCTTCTTCGTACTTAAGTTAAATAATTTTGTAGTAGAAGGAATGATAGGTTACAATAAAATGTAGCCTAAATGTTGACCGGGCTATAAGCTACTACTACACAAAACTTAGTAAAAACCTGTTCAGTGTTTTTGGAAAGCAAAAAGACAAATCGATAAAAAAATTATAAGCTTTTTTTTGGGTTCTGTATCCAGTATACTGTTACTGTATCCATGTACTGTTTTTAAGTACATAGGTGTTACCATAGGCTCTTAAACTGCCTCTGTGGTCTAGCGGTTCAGTTGTTGGACTTAACTGCATGAGGTCCCGGGTTCGAATCCCGGGTCGGGCAACAAAAGAAAATTGGGTTTTTTCAATTTTCTAATAAAAAAAATGTTGCTCAGGATAGGCTTGCCACCTATCACATTGTGGGACTTAGTATCTTCGGCTAGTCGTGGGTACCCTGGTTGTGCCTCTGCCTACCTCTTCGGGGATATGGGCGTGAAGAAAATTTCTTCAACATTATTTTAATAATACTATTGTCATGGGATAAATTCAACCTATGACGTACTATATCATACAGATGCTTTTACATGTGGACATTTAGCAACACAGAAAATATATATATATATAAAATAACATGTCCTGACTGGCTGATTCATCACCAAGCAAAAACTTTTAAAGTTAGAGCCTTCATTGCTGTAACTTTAAAAGTGTTGGTGAGTAGGGTCATTTTATTAAGTAGGCACCCAGGCCTAAGGGCGGAATTTTGGAAATTCCACCTCTAAGAGAGTGACATAGGGGATAAAAGTTCGTATGAAAGACCGTAATTGTTTAAGTTAAAAACATGAAACTTCATTTTTGGGCTACTTATCAATAATGAGTAGATACGTATTTAAGCCTTTCTGGAAAATCTATCCCTAAAGGGTTGAAAGATGGGTTGAAAATATATGAAAGTCCTTATTAATGGGCTATTGATTAAAAATAAATAAGTCCGTTTAAAAAGGGAATAAGTTATTCATACAGTTTTTAATTTCACTCCAGTTCAGTAAATATATTAATTCACACGAGGAAAACTGCGGGTAGCACCAGTACTATAAGAGTTTATAGTAACCCCCCTGATTTAGTTTTTGAAGTGAAAACTTCTTTAGCGGCTTTGCGCACTTTATTGGAATGGGTAAAAACTTCTAAACTCGCGTCAGATCGTAAGACGGCGCAGGATGCATGCGCGAATAAGACGGCGCGAGATCTAAAATGAAACGTAGGTTCATTGCTGTTTTTGTATTGCTTAGATATTTCCGAAGAGTATAGGATTCGCTATGGATAATACGCCGCAATATACCTACCATTACAGTCTCACAAGACAACATGATACATATGTATAATATCAACAGTCATTGCTCTATTTGTTCCATCTTGAAAATAAGTTTTATGTGTAGACGAGCAATGTTCGTTGTACTGATAATATGACGACGCTCCTAGCCGTCATGTGGTCTTACTTTAGCGAGTTTTTGTCAAGTCAAACGCAGGTTATTGATATGAAAATAATATTTGTGCATAAATGATAGTACTTTCATACTGATAATTAAAGCAATTCGTGCAAAATTATTCCCTAACAGAATATCAAAAATAAAAAACGTTAATATTCAAGTTTTCACTTCTGCCGGCACTCTCGGAGTGCAAGCCGTTTTTTTTTACTATTTTATGTATGTATGGATACCAATGGTGACTTGTTTACTTATTTATCACTTTTCACTTTTCCCATTTCACTGCCCTGTTATTGAAATTTCCAATAAGTCGACCTATGTGTCGTTCCTCACGTTTTGGGGCTTAGAAACGTAAATCCTTAAGGGACCTTAAGTGTTGATTGAAAATCACTAGAAATTTCACAATGAAATATATTTTCATAATAAATACATTTTATAATAAAATAAATCAATGTATTTTTGACATTGGAAAGTAAACATTTTTTATGTGATAAGAAAGCAAACGAGCACATGGCTCTCCTGATGGTAAGAGATAAGCGTGGCCTGTAGACACCACAGTTATAAGCAGGCCGCTGTCTTTTGGCCTAGAAGTTAGGTCAATTATTGTACAAGTTTACCGGCTTACCAGAACATATCACTGTTATCAAGCCGGCAGAAATAGGTAAAGCTGTGGATCACTACCAGGACAAGCTGAAGCACTATGTGAGATTTTAAGATATTAAAGGAAGAAAAAAGATTTTTTTAAATGTAAAATATATATTGATTGTAACTCATTTAAAAATCTCCACGCCCGTATCCCTGAAATAGTAGGCAGAGGCAAAAGCAGAGCATCCACGACTAGTGGAAGAATCCCAGGCAACTTTTTGTTATTATTATTAGAAAATTGGGAAAAGGACATTTTTTTGTTGCCCGACTCGTGAATCGAACCCGGGACCTCATGAAGTTAAGTCCAACACCTGGACCGCTAGACCACATAGGCGATACTCTCTCTTATTGCCTATGTGGTATAATGATCCTATCGCCTCAGTAGTCTTGGCGTTGACTACACTAGGTCCCAGGTTCGAATCCCTGATCAAATAACGAAAAAAGTGATTTTTCAGTTTTCTGATAAAAACGTCGTCACAGGATGTGCAGGGTTGGCGATAGGTTTACTACGTATTACATTGTGGGCCTTAGTATCTTCGGCCATTTATTGGCGTCCTGTAGCTCTGCCCACCTCTTCAGGGATACGAAGGTGAAGATGCTAATAAACAACATAATTGGTGTGTTTGTGTTGCCAACCTGAGGCACTTGGGATGTTAAAACCCTTGAATAGTTTTCCGGAGATCTCTCAATCAGTAGGTCAGGACTAATCACAAAACTACCTTCTTGTTCACGATATTAACGACAAACGTCCTCCTTATGCTATATAGTAATATGTCCATAGTTAATATATCAATATTGGGCTTATAATCCAGCCCCTCCCTTTAAGGAGTCGGGTTGGTAATATACTACTACCACCTTTTCATTTTTGATCTATAGAAAAACCATGAAATATTATATTTTCTCCACAAATACCTATGCAAAATAAATGTATCTGAACTATTTATAAATGTATAAAAACATCAAACGCTTTCACAGTTGTTAGCTATCAATTTTAAGCTTTTGAGCAATCCTAAAAACAATCTTATTTTTTATGATACTCGTAGAAGATTTTTATTTATTCGATATAAAGATATCGAACAAACATACAGTACCCATAATGGTGAGAAATAACCTATAGACACAATAGATGTTATAATAGCGTCATTTTACTGTAGCCAGGGTGTTAGTCCTATTGTGCAAATCTACCTACTCTATCCTGGGTCGGACCACCCTGGGTCGGACAAAACCAAATACATAGTATGTATGTGTCCATAAATTAGAAAAAAGGTAAAAGCATAAATAAAAACAAACATGAGTAACCCAACTATAATATCAATGTAAAAAATAAAAATCATAAGGTCAAATTCTTTACTATCATGCGCATACGCACTGCTGACGCGAACTCAATAAAATTAATCTCGCCCAAAAGTCTATTTGAAACTGTGTCAGTTATTCACAATATTCTATTTTTGTGGGCTATTTCTGTGATATTTGTTTTTCAAAGCATTGTATAGAACAGTCACTAGAATATTGGTGAGATTATTTTGTGTAGAAATCATTTATTAACTAAGCTGCACCCTCGAATTCACTCGTAGTATAAACCACTTAGTCTGTCCTTAAACTGTATGTATTTCTGATCTACTTGACCTTTTGAATAATAGCTAAAATTTAAAAGATTTCTTCTGGATAAAACCTGTCGTTACAATTCGATTGAATCCTTTCAAAATCGATTTAGCACAAATTGATTTTGAGTAGGAATCCTGAAATGTACTAGGTACAAGGTTATAATGTTTTGCAACGATTTAGGCAAGTAGCTAACCCACTTATACAATTGTCACTTGTTTATAAAATATTGATTTATCAGTGTTCAGTTGGCGACGCACCTTTTGGATCCGTTTTGTTTGTTTGTTTTCCAATATCATACTACGAAGATTCTAATATTATAATGTTCTGGAGTTACGTTATGTTTATATTTACAAAACAAAGCATTGTTTGTTGCAACATTATTACTTACATATCTAGACCTAAATTTAGACATCTCAAAAACCGTTATTTTATAATAACTATAATATATAAGTCTATAAGTAATAACTCTCTATTAGTTTCGAATACACAACTGTTTACCTTAGTTTCAGTTTAGGTCTAGATGTGTTCTATTTAATTTATAATGTTGCAACATAACATATAAACATAAAAATACCATCACTTCAGAATACTCAATTATTACAATTACGATTTTTTGAGTCATCTCGGTTAAATAAGTCATTACCAATAACACCACTGCTGGCAGGGTTGTGTGCAGCAACTGGTCCGGATAGGAATCAACCGCCTTACCCATTCCTGCTGTCTTATCGACAGTGACATGTTCCGGTTCGACGGATAGGGGAGTCGGTAGTCTGGTACAATTGGCTCTATATTCAAAGGCTACTAGACAGCGACGCTCCTGCAACATCTATGGTGCCTCTAGGCCACATTTATCTCTTACCATCATTAGGGCCATATGCTTGTTCGATATCTAATTACATAAAAAAACCAGCATCTATTATAAATTACCTCTTGTTAATGTAACGCTTTTAAAAGTAGATTGGACTTTTTAAATGAAAATATTAAAAAGCTATGTCAGTAATTGGAAATTTAATTAAACTGCTCTGGTATTTCATACATGAATATTTATAACTTGTGTAACCACTACATACTATAAAGTAAGTAATTAAAAATAACCAGCTATATAAAGCGCGGCTTCGTCTGTATATACCTTCCTCACCTCATCCTTCCTGTAGAGTTCCTCTTTATCGACTTTATACAAATTGGAAATAGGAATCGTATTTATGTCATTTTAAATTTTTGAACCAATTTGTACTGGGTTCCCAAAAAATCAAGGAATTCAATCTCGTGAAATACAATTTACTAATAACTAAATTTGGAATTTATGACAAACCAGCTTAAGATGACTTGTACATTCAAATGTTTCGCTATATTCTAGATTTCAGAAATTTCAGTAATTCAATTTCAGAAAAAATTAAAAATTGCTGATTGTTGTTATGTCTGTAATTTTAAACTACAAAGATTTGGAAATAACATATATAATAACAATGACAAAAAATTACTTGAAAAAATTACTAAAAATCTGTAAAATGCTATGAACGTTAGGCCACGTGTTAATGAACTATAGCCGAATTTACCTCTCTCCTACGGAAACTCCTTTAGAATTAAAAGTAGCCTTTAACCTTTCTCGAAACATAGATGATATATGGTTTATTATTAATATTTATTTCTTTTTTCGTTTTTATTTTTTTCTTGGCTTTATTGAATATGTACGTGTACCTATTACTGAATAGTTAACAAAATTATACATTCTTAGTTAATTTGTTGGGCACTGCAGGTCAACGATTTACTTCATCAGTTCCTTTTTGGGTGTACTAGAAGAAATATTTACCTGAGATAAGCTTAACTTTTGTAAAAATCTTTTAGTTTTAAAGTTTATGTTTTTGTATTTAATAAAAGATTAAATAAAATTAAGACAACCGCCAAATTTCGTTACGATCTTTAGATTCCACGTGAATCGCGATCAGACAGACAGACAAAAATGCAAAAAATATCTATCTGCTCATATTTAGTCAATTTAATATCTTTAAAGAACAGAGTAAACGCTTTTACAGTATTATTATAAGTACTTCTACAAATGCAACAATTTAATAACGAATCAATAAGTTACCCTTGGATATAATCGTGTATTATTGATACTTTTGCTTCATTATAAGGATTTAAAGTGAATCTGATCACTCCAGATTAAATCCTTTAATTTCTGTTTGATGAAGTATTTATCATTAAATATACTTGTTAAAATCTCTCATTAAGCTGGTTTTTGCAATAAATGGTATATTTTCTGCATGCTTAATTATTTTTTGTATATAATATACATTAAAGCCCTTTCGTTTTTAATGAGGTTTTGCATATCCATTTGAGGGGTGGGATTATTCAAAAATCTACCCAATACAATTATTGAATAATAGTACAATTATGTACCCTGATATGATGTTTTTGTTATCGTTTCGTAAGCTGGCTTCGGTCAAACGTTCGCGATAAATGTCAAATAGACGATTTAAGGTCAATTATTGTTAAAAACTAGAATTGATACAGTTCTTGCAACTCATGAAGCCAAGTAAAGGAAGGAAGGTGGTCATTACTTGCGATAAACGCGTATGTGTATTGTCAAAATGTGCGTGAGTATAAAATCGGTATAGTTGGTCAAAGATGTCAAATGATATTTTGTGTACTCCCTTATAAATAATTATAAACATTCTCAATTAATTAGTAACCACTCGCCATCGTGAGTTGCTGGGAATGTTGTTGCTCTTGTGGAATATTATAAAATATGACATTGTTCCACTATAATACGAAAACTTTATTATTATATTCTGAAGTTAAAAAAAGATGCTAATAAAGTTAGCAACAAATTACAACCAATTCGTTTTTAGAAAATTATATTGAAAAATAACTATGAAGGAGTTTTGGGGGTTTCCCATTCTTAAAACTAATACTCAATTTTTTTTCATCAAACTTATACGTGAAGGTCTATAGATATGGCATCAAATATCATCATCATAAAAGAATAACTTCTTAAATAAAACTAAAAAAATCGTGATGTAAATTACCATGTAAACTTCCACCAAAAATTAGTTTGAACTAGATCTAGTAAGCAGTTTTTTTTAATACGTCATAAATCGTAAACCGCAATTTACCTTCCACTCAATCAAAGCGCGTGGAGAGCATGTTCCCAACGGCACTTACTCGAGGAGCAGACAAGGAATGGTTTTTGGGAAAGAAATAAATTTCTAAATTTAGCAGAATTTTAGAAAATTTATAAATGCAATATTCATAGTTAAGACAGGACAACGTCTGTCGGGTCACCTAGTACATAATAAAAAGTAAATAAGTATCTTCACGCCAGCATTTCCGAAGAGCTAAGCAGAGGTACTCACATTTAGCTACCCTTACTTGTTACATATTCCCACTATGTGGTAGAAGGAAAACCTGTCATCAATAGCACTTATCCAAGCCCGAGCTGCTTGGGCCAAATTGAAACCAGGACCTCATGTAGTCTACGCTAGGACCGGATCAGTACACCACAGAGACAACCATACCATACCACAAAAATGCCAAATATTCTCAAAATAGATGTCGATTGTTATATTGGCCAGTGAGGCCAAGGTGATCTATATCTAGCCATAGCCGACGTTCACGCTACACTCATTTACATGGGCCGGCTAAACGGCATTAAAACAATATTTGCAAGGAAATTTCAGCATTTATGTCTGTTCGTTTAAATGTTAAAATTTATGTACACAGCAAACATGAAAGAGGAGTTTACGCTGTGTACGATGACAACACCCCTAGTGCGTTTGCACAATTATTTTGGCTTAATATATGTCAAACCATGGCAATTAGACATTTTGAACACGATTTTCGACTGGTTTTTCAGCAAATTAGACCGCCTCGTTGGTCGAGTGGCTAGCGTACACGCCTGACTACACTGACCAACCGCGAGGCTCTGGTTCGATTTCCGACGGGGACAGGCATTTGTGTGATGAACATTTGAATGTCTGCATTTCCGGGTCTGGGTGTTTATTAAATTTATTCTGGTATCTATTTAAGAATTTCACACACATAACACTAGCTTATATTTCCTTAATTTGGAGTTAAATTCAGTTTGTGTAACTTATCCAGGAATATTTATTATTTTTATTATTATTAATCAAATGAAAATATTCAAAAAATGCAATATTGGTATATTGCACCACATTGTGCAATGTGCAGCTTGGTAGTTGTAATAAGTACGACATTTAACATTTTCGGGCTTCTTTGCAGATTAGACCATCTGCCTTCCTGCCTGGCAGCTCGTAAAAGGCGAGCCTAGGCTTACCTTCACTAACACCGTGACATCTGACTAGGTGGTTAAGTTTCGCAGCGAATCACTCCGATTGGTACCACCGCCTTACCTATTCCTGCCGCCATAACGTCATGACGTATTCCGGTTCGGAGGGTAAGGTAACCGGTAAACTTAATTTAACTCCCCGGCCTCAGGTTGACAACGCACCATTTGGTGTCCCTAGGCGGCGGGAATTTCTTACCATCAGGAAATCCGTCTGTTTGTTTGCCTTCCAATATCATAAAAAACATTAAATCGACTATATAATGTGTACGTTTAATCTACCCTGTTCTGGTTTTTAGGAATCAGCGTCTCAATCTCAGATTGATAAAGTTTCATTAGTATCCTTCATTCCCATAAATGATTTTCTGGCCTTATATTTAATAAAATAAACAGAAAACAAATTTTTACTAAACATATTTACGAGCTTTCTTCTGTCTATAATCAATTTATTTTATTAATAATAGCAGCCTAGTGTAGTTAATTTAAAATTATTTAAATTCATCTCAATAATCAGAAAAAAATCACATTTATTTTAACATTGAGCTCAAAGTATTGCATTAAAAAAACAGCATGTCGCTATAATTGTATATCTTATAACAACCTAGCTAAGCCAACAGACGTTGGATTATCTTACCTATTATCATTTTATTGAGGACTTTTTCCTGAGAATAACTAACACCACAAAAAAGTATTAGCGAAATTGATCCATCTATTCACGCGTGATTCTATGACCAAAGTAAAAAAAGACGGGTTGCACTCTGGAAGTGCCGGCAGAAGTGAAAACTTGAATATTAACGTTGTGCATTTTTGATATTTCGGAATAGTTGGGGAATAATTTGCCGAATTATTTTAATTATCAGTATGAAAGTGCTACTATTTTTGCACAAATATTATTTGCACATCAATAACCTGCGTTTGGCTTCAAAAAAATTCGCTAAAGTAAGACCACGTGACGGCTAAGAGCGTCATCATATTAAATGTACAACGCTTAGATAAAGCTAATTTTCAAGATAGAACAAATAGAGCAATGTCTGTTGATATACGTATCTGCTATCTGTGAGAATGTAATGGTAAGTATATTGCGGCGTATTATCCATTGTGCATCCTCTACTCTTCGGAAAATTCTAAGCAATACAAATACAGCAATGAATCTACGTTTTATTTTGGATCTCCCCCCGTCTTATTAGCAAATGCGCAGTACGCTGTCTTACGTTCTGACGATCTGACGCGAGTTTAGAAGATTTTACCCATTCCAAAAAAAGTGCGCAACGCCGCTAAAGAAGTTTTCACTTCAAAAATTTATATGTACAAGAGATATATATATAATCACAAATATTACGCAAAAATATTTTTTGTTAAGAAACATTTTTGTTTCTGATATAAAGTAGACAATTAGTTGAGGTAAATAAATCACTTACAAACACTATGAATGTTGTCAGTCTCGGTTAAGGTATTCTAAAACGTCCTTACACCTACACAAAACATATATTCGACTTTAAACAACATCGTAAAATGTTTTTCTTTCTAAAAACCGATATTACGGTACACATAAATGGAAACGGAAACACGACTGGCCACAGAGGCATATAATAAAGTTTTCTGAAGCATAGAGAATGCCAATGAAACTAAAGGGGCAAACTAGCACTTCTCTGCTTAGTGGGAACAAGTTTCTGAACTTCGCAAAGTATTAGCCACAATTGCTATGATGAAAATTATTAACATTGTTAGACGAATCACGTATATTGGATTTTTTATTAAGGGTAAATGAACAATCACAAATCTCTACTGATAATAAGAGATAGCCGTAGCTTATGGACACCATAAATATTACAGGTGTGTCGCTATCCTGTAGCCAGGATGTAAGGCCTATTGTGCAATTGCTTGTTATTGTATTATGCAGCTACCCTATCCTCTGGACCAGAATGTGACCTACACATTACGGTGGCAGGGTATGTGAGGTGGTGGATCCCTACCTGGGCAAGTTGCTGAACTCGACCACTATTGGTCCTATTAGTGATGACCAATATTGTAACCTATGCTCGCCTCTTACGCAGAGAGCTTAGGCAGAGAGGCCTTATTTTAGATTATTTTCTTAAATAACTTTTCTGGAATTTCTAGCATAGGTGTGTAACGACCTCACTACCTCAGAATAGCATAAAAAGGTAGAACTAGGATTTAGATATCTGCAATGATTCTCCCTGACATGTACCATTGTCATACTTTTTTCTGCTATTAAAACAGTCAGTCTTTACCATTGGGGTGTTTCTTGTTGTCAATGGAGTGGAGGGAAGTTAAATTTATTTACACAAACGAAATCCTAGATTGATTGAAAGCGCTCGATTAACATCTTTGGTGCCTGTAAGCAAAGTATATTTTTTAACATTAGAGTGTCTGTTTGATTTTCTTTTTCTTAAAGATATCAAAAAGTTTTAGAGTTTACGATAAGCTCTAAAACTTTTCAATTTGTAGTTTGTTTTTAACAGTGACATTTTTATCACTAAGGAATCTATTTAATTTTTTTGTAAAAATATAAATTAAAGAGTTGAAAACTTAACGACTAACGGACTGTTTTAATAACCTATCTAAGATTTAGGGCTACTTCAGATTAGTTACCAGGGAACCATTGTCATTTTTTATTAACAAAAATACCGTAGCAACAGAACTCCAGTAGGCTTCTACTGTAGGTATTTTAATAAGCTATTAAAATTAGTCAGAGATCTTTTTTGACCCTATTAGAATATTTTATATGCGCAATAATTTAACAAAGTTAGATTTAGATTGTTACATTTTATACTAGTATTTGGACTATGTTGATATTAAAATGACTAAAACCTACTAATATGTTTTACTATGGTAAAATTGAAATAATTACTAATAGCTTTTAGTAGTAATACCAGCCCCTGAAATCTACTAATTTCGTCCATCTTATAAAACTGATACACACTGCTTCACCCGATTTTTATAACTCTTCAGTTTTCCCGCAGGATCTCTTTGACATAGCAGGTAAAATTTAATAGCTTTTTATTTCTCCCAAGCGTTATCTATTTCTATGCTAACATTATGCAAAGGAATTTTGGCAAAAACAAACATACCCATTTTCGCATTAACAGACATAATTTTAGGTATCTTAATAATTTTATTATAATGGTTTTGAAATTTATTGCCACTTTTTTAAAGATTACTTATTTTTAAAACAAATTGTATTGGTACACTTAAGTTTCTTTCTAATAACGTAGGGTTTTGTTAATGAAAAAAATTTAAAATCAATCTAGTAATTTTGAAGTTTACTCATAAACAAACAAAATATTTCTTTTTTGACATTAACACAGTTAGTTATAAATAAAATTTAAAAATAATCAAGGTATACAACAAATTTGTTGAGAAATGGAATTAATTTTAATTAAAACCTTAGCTATTTCATCTAAACGTAATTATTGAAATTTTCGCAAATATTTGAATTAATTATCATATTCGGCAAGAGCATATTATCATGAACGGAATTTGTATGCGAATATTACAAAATTAATTCGTATACCGTAATATTATTAATATAACATTTCAGGATTGAATCCATAACATTGTGTTAGTGAGTGGTACTCGAATTCACATGAAAAGCACAAACAAGCACTACTTTGTTTTAATACATACTTGATGTATTTTTATGACTAGTTGTTGCCCGCGGCGTTGCTCGCTTGCCCAGAGGAACATTATTTCGGGATAAAAACTATCCAGTGTTAATTCAAGTTACCCTTAATGTGTGTACCAAATTTCATGAAAATCGGTTCAGCAGTTTTTGCGTGAAGAAGTAACAAACAAACAGACACACTCTCGCATTTATAATATTAATAGGAAACAGGATTACTAAGTAGACAGATTTTGTCCTACAACTGTCAGTTGTCCAATGCGGATGAAATATTCATAGTCTATGCAAAATAACGTCTGTCGGTTCAGCCAATATTTATCACAAACATTTTCTAACAACTTCATTTTGTACACAAGGTATTTTAACTTTCTTTCCAAAAGTATGTATTTTGCCTAGAATAGAAAGATTTTTTTGTGTATGTGTGTGTGTGTGTGTGTGTGTGTGTAGCGATTTTGATAAAAAAAAAGTGTGCATTATAGGGGACCCGAGAATTGTTCACAATTTTGTCCAGTGGAAAAAGTTTTTTTGATTATTTTTTTATTTGTAAGTAGTCGTCCATTTTGGAATGTTTTTCAGTGGATCCAGCAGACTGCGCTACTATCGGAGCATCAAGTATTAAGTAGCTTTTAAGGTCAAGCGATACTAAGTTTGCTGGTTAGGTAGTTATTATATTACATAAAGTTAATGAATTCCAATTTCACGTGGCCTTTGCATCCACGTGGATGGACCAAAATGTTAAAAATAAATCCCCATTTCGCATCACGCCTAAACGGATTTACCGATTATGAAAATTATTTTTTGGTTGTGTTGGTTATAGTCATGACAAACTTCTTATGAAAAGAAAAACCAGGAAAAATGCAAGAAAAATGGGATAAAAATATTGTATTTTGTTTTATGCAAACTGTTAGTAACTGTTAATGTGTAGCGATAAGAAGTTCGCCGGATCGGTTAGTATTTAATAAAAATATTTGTATATCGCAATTAGTACATACATACATACAGTATTTTCTAATAACTTTTATTCTGCACACAAGGTATTTCCAATTATTTTTCAATAGTATGTAATCTGCCTTGAATAAAATTATGAAAAAGATATATTTTTATTTAAAAGTATTTCTGAACTTTTAATTATACATTCATTTCTTTGTAAAACTTTGTTACAAAAGTTATTTGAATTTATGCTCAAAAGTCTCCTATAATATTTAGAACGCTTAATCACCGTGTAATAAATTTATAACAGGACTTTAGCATATTTTTAATATTAAATTGTATTTGTTATTATTCTGTCTCAAAGTTTATTATTGAAAATTCAAACACAGTTTCAAACTGGATTAAAAATAGGTATTTTATGTTGTTTTGCTGTCTGACCGGATTTATATATATATTTTTTTCAATTTGTGATTTATATAGAAACAAGGAAATCGAAAACCCGACCATAAAAAAATATTAGATCATAATAGTTTTTCATCCATACAGTTTTGTTCGCATCTGAGGTTTAGAGGTCTGGTTGTGGGGTTGACTACATGAGGTTACGGGTTAGGGTAACCCAAACGTATTTTTTCTTTTTTAATAAAATTAACATAGCCCTGAATAAGACAAGTTGTATGATTACATGAATAACTAATTCTTTATAGATATTATTTTATTATTAAAGACAACAAAAGAAGCTGCTCAGGTTGACCATTTGCCTACTACTTCTCGAGAATACTCTTACTTTTTTACTCACTTTTTAAAAAGTATCTTTACGCCCATATCCAAAGGGGTGGGAAGAAGCAAAACCAGGGCACCCACGATTAGATTAGCCTATGGGCATATATCCGATCCCGGGCAATGTTATATTTATTAGAAAATTATTTTTGACCAGATAATGTTTTATACTTAAGCATACAGCTTTAAGCTCTTAGAACTACATTATGTTCATATTTCAAAGTTGTAGTTGTTGGTGTGCTTGTGCAGCTGTTCGTTTGAATTAGTACAGAAAGCACACTATTAGAAACATTAGTAAAATTACTATCGTTTTAGAAAACGGACGATGTTTTTATTTTTAGTCTAATAATACTTTTTTACTGTACAAAAAAAATAACATGAAAGACACGTAGAAATTCGCAAACCAATTTAAGTTGAAGTTGTTTCATGAAACACTTTTTCCTCCTTATCGTCAAAAGACCTTTAAATAAAGTTAGGTTCTTTAGTTACAAAAGAAATTCGGAGAACATTGTCATTTGACGAGACGAGCTCAGGCCATCTAATTTTAATTTAAAGGAAAGCAACTGACAGGCTGCCAAGAATAGAATCCTGGTACAAGTCACTGACTACACATTGTGGAATTTTACAAATTTTAGAAATTTATTCTATTTATAAACACAATATGGCATGATTTCAGTGCTCTCTTATTACTCCGAAACAAATTTATTTATTTGTTTCCCGAATCGTTCCCCGTTTTCCCCGTCTTAGTCATTTGATCTTTCATAGGATCGCTCATTGTTCTAGGATAATTTGAAGAATATGAGACAAATACTTATTTGATTAGAATCTAAGTCGTCCTTAACCGAGCTGGTAATTGGGTTAAACTTATTTTTATAACAAATAACTCTTCCGGCAAACTTAGCTCCACCCGTTCAGTTTGCATGGAAAATTAAAATTTCGCTTTCCCTAGTTTTAAAAAAGGACCTTATGTTTTTTTCCTGGTTCAAAGCTACCCCTCTCAATATTCAGCCAAATAGGTTCAGCCATTCTTGAGTTATAGTGTTTACTAACACGACTTTCTTTTTCATGTAATAAAGGTATATGTTAGAAAATATATTAAAACTGGATTGCCTAAAATAACTAGAGATTATTTAAAAAATTACGAAACTTAATTTAAACTGTATGCATAACCTTTCCCTATGCATTTTTATTTATTAGTTGGAATATAAGGCTATTTAAAAGCAAGTAGAAAATTGAAGAACTTTTAAATATCTGTAACAAATGAATCGAGAATTACGTACGTATCGTTGGCAACTGTATTGAAACTACAAAGTAATTGAGGAGAGACTTGTCATTATATCTTATGACCTGTTTATATTTAAAGGATTAGTTTAATAAAATAATAATGCCCGGTTCCCATATTCAAGAAACGAGTCATTTCGTTTACGAATGATAGTTAGATTAACTACGGTAGCTCGATATCGATTGTTAAGTCGAAATATTTTGTGTAACTATGAGCAACGTTTCGTCACTAATAGTCTTCGTAACAGTAACGGATTTCGATTCGTTGATTAGGTAGGATGGTAGTTTACGGTAGACAGGGTTAAATTTATTTACATTTTAAAATTGTTTGTAATTTATAATTCAAATTTATAAATATAAAAAAACTATTTTTTTATAAAAACATCAAAACATTGTGTAAGTATATAATTAAATAATTACTTTTAAAAATATTAAAATGTTTGCACACCTCAATGTGGTAGAATATGTTGAAAAGCTTAAATCATTTTGTAACAATTTCAATACGCATATTCCGCAAATAAATACATTTTTCTTTTTTTTCAGGATAGGAACCGAGCTTATGTATAATTCGATAAACATATCCATATATATAGTTTCCTCCTTTTTGGAAGTCGATAAAAATGCAGACACTCAAAGCAGGGAATATTATACTTCTTCTTTCTGAGTGTGAATTCATCTTAGGCACTAGATTAACAATACACGATACAATTATTAATATTTTAATCATTTTAATTATTAATATTTAAATTATTAATATTTACTAAAATATATTAATAATTTAACGGCTTTAATCAGTACACGAAAAGTAAGATGTAATAATTATCAATTTGATAATATTTGCAACAAAACTTTTTCAAACTTTGCCATAAAGTTCAAGCACGTTACGTAAACTTATAAAGTCTTTAATACGGTCATGTATCTAAAGTATAAACACCTTTGCGTTTTGAAAGCGAAGCTGAAAATAATAAATCATACATTTATTCAAGGTTTCTTTGGGATAGAGTTTTAGAAAGAAACTCAATACGAAATTCCTTAATTAGTATTAGAAAGTGTGGATTAGTTCTAGTTTATTTTGAAGAAAAGAAGATAATGATATGTTGTATGATGACATAATATAAGAAGACGGCTCTTCTGAAGATAAGAGGGAACGGTGTTCTGTATATACTATAGGCGCTCTAATTCATCGTTGTCCTTTGGGAAGTAAATTATGTGTAAGTCCAAAGGCCATCCCAACCTTCCGATAAGAAAACGACGACGAATTGGAAATATGAAGGATTCCTTCAATAAATATTATTCTGCGTTGGCAGAGGACATATTTATTTTATTTAGTTTTTGTTATTGGCGTTAGTATCTACCATTACTTAAGTATATATTATTTGCATCGAGTTAACCGGTTTAGCTAAATATTGCTTAAAATATTTACAATTAGTCATAAGTTGTCATAAAAGGTCAATTTGGGGTCTTGAGTAAAGCAGTGGCCTCTTTATTTAGGTAAGGAAAAAATACACGATACACTACAAATACTTTTACAATTTTGTGCATTTCAACTACACAGAATTCTAAAAAATGTAGCCAAAAAATTCATATCACTTCACCAAAGAAAATTATTATTATTTATTATTATTTTATTAGAAAATTGGAAAAACCCAATTTTCTTTTTGTTGGCCGGTTGTAATACAGGTAAAAAAATAATCAGAGTTTTAGCAGATGTTTTGTATCGTTACATTAAAGAGCATGGTTTAGCAAATATCTTTAGCAGAAGAGGTGTATAAGACAGCGTATTGCTATTCAACAACATATTTTTTATGTTAAGATAAGAACCGGCAAAGCAATCAGAATATTTGTTGGTACAGTTAAGACCAGAAAGAACTTCTAAGAACTTTGAAATGAAATCAATTTTAGTATTATTAATTTTTAAGGACCAAAATTTTTACTCCATTAATATTTAGAATACGAAAAAAATATAGCATATTTTAAAAATATAAAAAATTGTAGTAATAAACGAAGATTATTTTAAATAAAAATTACTAAATTGTAACTGTCTGTTCCTGTTTGTTACGATAGACTTTACCTTGGTGTGTTAGTTTTAACTTTTTTATTCTATATTTTAAGCTATTGTAATTACGATTTTAAATTTGAAGAAAACCTTGTTTTAGATGAGAAAAAATATTATAACCATTAATAATATTGTTGCCAACTCGTAAGATTAATCTTTTTCATTAATGGAAAGTATCCCTTGTTAAAAAGGTAATAAAAGATTAAAGCCTTGTTACCAATATCGCTCGATTTTTATATTATAGAATCAATTAGAAAAATATATTTGATAATAAATGCGCGCTATGCAATCCTTTTAACAAATTTTAAAAAACTTTTGTCTAGTCAACTTGCAAGACGAAACTTGTAATGGAACACAGCTGGTATTTTTCTAACAATAAACTAAAACAACAAAATCTAAATTACCGTTAAAGATTAAATTGTAATACTTATGATATGGACACCTATATATATTATTATTATATATATTAAAATTACACCAATACCTTTGGTGTCATTTTAATATATATATATAATTCTACCGTACACGTATTTTTTACATATGTAATAAAATCAAATGAAATTTATTTATTTGCGGATTATATGAGTTAAAAGTGTTACAAAGACATACATACATACATACATATCTTCACGCCAAGTCCCTTACGGGGTAGGCAGAGAGTATCGAGTGCCAGACCTCACGATCCTGACAAACCTGTCTTGCTTCCTTC
>NJDC01005659.1:117019-135721 GCA_002245475.1 Calephelis virginiensis
TTGAGTACACAAATCTAATTTATAGTTTATGTTTTATCATAAACAGACCAGTAGTAATAGAGACCTCTTAAACTATTAATTAACACAAGTAAAACCAACCAGACCAATGGTAATACAGTGCTGTGTACCAGCTGTCTGGCAGGAAGGCAGATGGTCTCTTCTGCAGAGGAACCCGAACCAACACAGGGAATTGTAACTAAATGTTAATAACCCATCAAAACTATAAAATAACATATACGATTCCAATTTCTTGGTCGCATGATACCGAGATTCAAGAGTAACCCTACTGTTCCTGACGCCATAATAGAAAGGCAGAGTCATGTTCCGATCCAAAGGGTGACACTGAACTTTAAGCTGCGATGTAAGGAACCCTTACAAAGTAAAACACTTAAAGTTCAGTGACGCACCAACAACATCTCTGGTGTATATCAATCAAATAAAATAGTCACATAAAAATAGGATTTTATTATTACGTGATCAAAGTCATGTGTGTAATGTAGGAACAACCAGAAACGTGTTTGAATGATACGTATTTCCAACAAATACTTATTCAAGTAATTATCATATTATGAAATCGTGAATAGTCAACTGACAAATAATCCTAACCAAAGCTGTAAAGTGAACTTTAATGTTACATTCCTGAATAACAGTAAAATACGACAGAGGAAGTAAACATGATCATACTATGTTACAAACCCCACTTCCCCCGTCCCTATCAATAACATGTCTGAACCAAATTTATCCTTAGGTTTTAATCTGAGATTCGTCGCTACAACATATTTTTATTGCATGATTTTTCCCGTGCTTGGGATAACTTTTGAAAGATAAAATCACCACATTTTTTACAGAACTTGAGTCCTCGTTAGCTCCAATGGCCATTTTGAAGTGAAAACTTCTTTAGCGGCGTTGCACACTTTTTTGGAATGGGTAAAAGCTTCTAAACTCGCGTCAGATCGTCACATCGAAAATTCATACGACGGCGCAGGGCGCTTGCGCGAATGTTCGTGTTGTCATGTTTGTGTACGATAGCGCAATAAGTGAATATTGTATTCTACCATATAAATGATAGTACTTTCATGCTGATAAATGAAGCAATTCGTGCAAAATTATTCCCTAACCATTCCAAAATATAAAAAATGCACAACATTAATATTCAAGTTTTCACTTCTGCCGGCACTGCCGGAGTGCAACCTGTCGTTTTTTTTTTCAGCGATAGAGTGCAGGTTCAAATCCAGCCTAAGGTGAATTTTCTTGTTTTTAAATTATAAAAATTTGAAGCTGTGATGAATTTAACTATATGGAGAAATTTATTGTTTCAAGATGACGGATCGAAGAAGTTGTCTAACTACGACAAACCAGATTTAAAAATCATGTTTTAAACATTAACATCACAAAAAGGCCACGTGTACATTTGAAAATAGCTTGTAAATTATTTCTTTGAAATGTTGATTGTGTGACTGTTTAATGCAAGCGATTAAAATATTCACATGTCAATTTTAGTGAGTAATTAAAAAAATAACATTAAAATAGTATTTTAGAACCCCTACTAGTAACTAACGATGTCTATTATCGATACAAATATAGAGTTCTTGCAAGTTTCGATTTTAATTATTCAAAATAGCAAATACTGTTAGTAGATATGTTTTGACATTTTTATTTCCATTAATCTTTTTCTTGAAAGATCTTTCGTATTTGCTGTCATGACTCACGAACTGTCCTCTTATGACGGTGACAAGTTGTAGTTTAATGTCACCATGGTATCTATTTCAGCAAGTTTTTAGCACAATCTATAAGACTTGTTACATGCAGATTCATTTTACGTGAGATTACTGCCATTATTTTCGTAAACTGTTAACATATATAGTATATGTTATTTTTTTGTAATATTGGATGGCAAACAAACAGGTGGATTTCCTGATGGTAAGAATTTCACGCCGCCTAGAGACACCAGAGGTGGTAATTATGCGTTGCCAACCTGAGGTCGGGATGTTAAGCCTCAAGCAAAAGCAAGTTTACCTTCTACCATATCCTATAACCGGAAAAAGTCAACGCCAAACATTGACGTATTAGGAAGGAATAGGTAAGGCAGTGGTACCAATTCGGACGAGTCGCTGCAAAACTCAACCACCTAGTCAGAAGTCACGGTGTTAGTGACAGTAAGTCCATACTCGCCTTTTAAGAGCTGGCAGGAAGGCAGATGGTCTATTCTGCAAAGGAGCCCGGACCAACACGGGAAATTATGTTTTGGATGTGTTACATGAAGTAACGTAACGTATCACAAACTAGGGCAAAATCATAACTTTTATAGTAGGACGTGACAATAATGTCATTGTTAAAGCATGGAAGTCCAATAATTCAGCAAACAATGCTTTGAAATATTGATTTCCGTAATATTAGTAACATATGTAGATACTAACACGTATATCATATATCACGTACCTCAGATTTTCATTTCGGTATTTAGTAATTTATTGAACAGTTTTTATAAACGTATTTCATTAATAAAGCATGCTTTACGTTCCATTTCACGTTTCCTCTTTACCGAAATAATTGTGTTCTTTCTTTTATCTTTGTTTTTACTCACCGTTTCCCGGGGATTCACCCAAATTTAAATTTATTTTTCATAAATCTAAATTATATTTGACGTTTGAATATCTCCGTGCCAATTCTTCATTACCTAAAAGATATTTTTAAATCTCCTTTTATTCTACACATTTTGCTTTACTCGAAACAATTCTCCGCAAATCCTAACTAATCAATTAAATAACAACAGTAATACCATTTTAATGTATGCTCTAAGCTATAGCTTGCAAATGGTATTAAATATGAAATTATAACTTGGTGTGAAAATCATACCTGCATAGTGACGCGAAATTAATAATGGAATTGTCTAGAATTAATAATTATTCATTGCAATAACAACAACCAATGCTTTGTTTGTCTAAACAACATTGTTACCCTTACCAGGCAAACAATAAATATTAATGTCCTAATTTATATGTTTCTACACTAATGCGAAAGTTTGCTTGTTTGTCCATTACGCTTTCACACCTAAAGTGCTGGATCAATTTTTGGAAAATTGGAGTGCCCGGTTGGGAATGGGTTTTCAAATTTTGGAACTAAGCGTTTTCTGCTGATTGTTGTGGCTTGGTTGTACCTTGCCTATTCTTCTTCTGGGATACTTACAAACTCTGTTAGTAAAATACTTATGCTTAGAATAGAATAGAAAATATTTTCATCCAAATTCACCTTACAAGAGGCAATTTTGACGAGTCTATATAATACTAGATACTACCACCGGATCGGTAAATGTTACTCACTCCACATTCTGATTGAATGAAATTCACTCCCTCATTGTTTACTTCGGTTTTATATGCATTCAGTAATTTACGACGCTTCTGAAACCCGTTAGGGTTTGGCATTGCTGTAATAAAACTCAAACTAAACATTACTTGTCAAAGTTTATTATAGCCAACCTTAACGCTATATCGAGGGGCTAGCGTATACGTCTAACTTCACCTACCAACCGCGAGGCTCTAGTTCGTTTCCAAACGGAGCGGCATTAGTATTGAACATTTATTAGTTGTAGCCGTTGCACCATTATGACCCAAATGAGTCATTAGAGATAATATTCTACGTCTTAAACTTACTACAAAGATTTTGTCACCCATTATGCTAAATACCTAAAATAAAATAAAATAAAATAGAACCCTTACTAAAAAAAAGTGTGTAACTTGTGTGTACTTATGTACACGCGTTAGAAGTTATACTACTTCGGCGTAATAAGATAAAAATCTTTTTAAAAACTAAAATGTTATCTATAGCTAACTTCATAGCAAACTTCATCATGTCGGTTTTTCGTGACGGTGTACGCGCGCATCGTAAAAATTTACCCTCATTATTATTTCCTAACGCGCGAAAAGAAGTATAACTTCAAAATCTTACGCGTCCGTTGATCTAGCGTGTAACTTCATTTTTGATAGAAAAAGTGAAATTACAAACTAGATCAACAGGCGCGTAAGTTTTATTGGTAAATGTTCTAAATGTGTTCTACAATATACAATTTCAAACAAGCAAGTCAAGCAAGAAGATGACGTAACTTAAGATATAAGATTAAAAATAATGTTTTAACTTAGTTTTAATGTTTTTGTATCATTCTTTTTTTATTATTTTCACTCATCTACAGTTTTAATATGATAATATGTTACAGAAAAGGCACAGTCACGCAACACAGACGCAATTATAACAGAAAACATTGCATATTTCGATCTGCATTTTGTGAATGCCAAAAGAGTGTTTGAGCACGATCGTAGCGATCCGTTTGCAGGGTAAACAACGTAATCGGAGCGCCGCTCTACCAGTCTTCACAATCGACCAATAGCCACATTCATTGCTGTTTCAAAATGTTGACATTATACTCTTTGAAGCTGGAAATAAAATGGTTTCTAGTTTTAATTATTGATACAATTTAAATTTCTAAGAAAATAATTACATGTATCTTCACGTCCGTATTGCTGAAGAAAAAGGTAGAGCCAGGGCACTTAAGACTAGTTGAAGACACTAAGTCCTGTCTGTTTATAGAAAAGTAAGTTTCAGATATATAAAGTCCATTTTGTAAGTAGAAATATGTGTACTAGTTAAGTTATTAATTAAGAAAAAGTATGGACATTTCTCGAAATAGCTACAGCCTCTTTATCACCACTAATAGACCATAGGGAACAATATATTTCGTAAACGTCTTGCTATCTCAAGATTACCAACGTCTTAGGCTGTTAAGAAATTTTGGGGTAAGACCTTGACCGGTTTTTATTCCCTAAAGATTTTTTTGAAACAAGTTAGACAGATCCTATAAGAGTCAGTTGCCTCAATGGTATAGAGACCTAGTGTTTTGATAAGTTAAAGTACCGGGTTCAATTCCTGATACAAACGACTCAATACGTATTTTATTTTCAATTTTGTAATATAAACAAAGTTCCCTAAAAACAAAGTACCCTATTGGCAGTGGGTTTGCCTTACATTTAACATTTTATGGGAACATATTGTACGTTGGGCTGATCGCGGATATCTGGTTGCACGTCTGCCTAACTCTTGATACAAACATGATATGGCGTGAAGATACTTTCGTTTTACTTTAAAATAATTACTATATTAAAATAGTGGGAAGGTTACTGGTATTCTTCTAAAAATTGTTACACTCTAGCAGAGAATATTGGCAGGAATAGCTGACATGATGATATTAATGAGATAAAGGAATCTGCAGGCGTCAAAGCTTTCTTTGTTGAGAAAAGGGATAAAAAAATCCAAATCGAACGAGGACGGCGACGCCTTTCCTAACACTGTATCCCGGAGGATTAACAAAACTAAATTCTTCGTAGACTCGTTATTCCAGCCCTGAATAAGATATATCATAATTATGTCAAGAATTTAGGCAGTAAATTAAAATGTAACTTCAATATTAGTTTAGTTAATCCTAATCGTAACTATATGTACTTTTAAACCCCTAGCGATGAACAAGGGCTGTTACAAGTTTGACATATCACAATGAGCGTACCTATATGTGTGTATGGTCTTTAAATAAAATATTTAGATACGAGATTTTAATACACACGTATAAAAGAATGAGTAATGTCGTCAAATACTTTTCATAGCACATTAAACATGAGTAGTGATGTCTTAGATGTGACAACAAATAAATATAGTGATGTAACACTCACGCTTGCATTATCAATGACCGTCATTACAACTAGGGTTGTCAATTTTTAAATAAGTTTCAAAGAGTAAACTAAAATAGTTTCAAAAACTAAAAAGCAATGGATGTGATATATTTTTATCACTAGATAGTTAGTTTTTTTATAAGAAAAACATAAACCAATCCGATATTTTATTTGATTGTGGTGTTAAGTCTCTGAAACTAAACCAGCGTATTTGTTTAAAAAAGAAATAAGAATGTCGAGTACTCAATACTCTCTGCTTGTTCCGTAAGGGACTTGGCGCAACGATAGAAAAGTATGTACGAAATAATAATCGATCGAGATTTCATACGCTACAAAATATTAATATAAATCGTGACGCGAAAAATTCAAAACCCTTAAACAGACTTAAAAATAATGACAAGCACATGATTGTTAAGCTATATACCTTTCAGGTTCAAGATTTTCGCTCTTTTCAATACATTTTCTTATCCTTCCGCCTTAACGTAAGTTTTTATCCATGTCAAATTGATAGCTTGTAGATTCAAGTTAGCGTTAATTTACAAACATTGTATATCTTTAGAGTATATTTTGTACTTTTACTATCATAAGATATCGCCTCTGTGGTCTAGCGGTCCGGGTGTTGGACTTGACTGCATGAGGTCCTGGGTTCGAATCCCGGGTCGGCCAACATAAAGAAAATTGGATTTTTCCAATTTTCTGATAAAAAAAAAATGTTGGTCGGGATTGGAAATGTGCCCGGTTGGCGATAGGCTTGCCACCTATCACATTGTGGGACTTAGTGTCTTCGGCTAGTCGTGGGTGCCTTGGTTGTACCTCTGCCTACCTCTTGGGGGATATGGGCGTGAAGATACTTACTTACTATCATAAGATTCTTTTTCTCCTTACGTATTCCAAGATAACGATTCAGCAGGCTTCTGAGCATAAATTTATTAGTGTGTATTCTTTTAGAGCTGCGATTTTTAGCCACGTATTGAAGCCTATCAACCAGCCTCATTACCAAGACTGGACAAAACAAACACTTGAGTTATAGGTGCAATTAGGCAAGGCGATTGTCCCGATATTGTGATCAGCTTCACAGCATCCTGCTGCCAAGTTATGAGTGGCTGCACTATAAGAATAATTCAGAAATCAATTACTAGATTACCACCAGCAGGAGAATGGGCTATCACACCCCAATGCTGAGAAAATGGTAAAATTTTAATTGTTTCCTTATAGGAATAGAAGTTAGCGTAGATGCCTAACTCCATCGACTAACCTCTTGATTGACTAATAATCGGGTTCGATACCCAACGGGGAAAGGCGTTTAAATGAAGAACATTTTGATGTCTGCACTTCTGGTACTTAGAGTTTATTAAATTTATTCTGGTATACTTTTAAGTACTTTTGTATTTTAGTATCGTTGATTAACACCCATACCACAAGCCTAAAACTCGCTTAATTTGGGGTTAGATTCAATTTGTGTAACTTTTCCATGGGTCTTTATTTATTTATAGATAGTTTGATATTTAAGACTACTTTATCTATACCCATAAAATGTTCATCTTAATAATAATAATGTTTTGTAGTTGGTAACCCTACATCTTCACTACATCAGTTACAAATAAGATTATCATTTTATTCCAGCCAAACGGTTACAAAGTTTCCATTGGAATGATATCAAATCTAACGGCAACAATTTAATAGTAGACAAAGAGAAGTGTGAAGATACCTACTACTCGTAACAAATAAGTGAAAGTCCTTCTGTGCTACATTTTTTTATATATAAAAATAAGGTAAGTAAGTATCTTCAAGCCCATATTCCCGAAGAGGTAGGCAGAGGCATAATCAAGGCACCCACGACTAGCCAAAGACACTAAGTCCCACAAAGTGATAGGTGGCAAGCCTATCGTCAACCGGGCACATGTCCAATCCTGGGCAACGTTATACTTTGATAAAATAGAAAATGTACATTTTCTATGTTTTTTGGTGCTCGACTCGGGATTCGAACTCGGAACCCCAAAAAGTCAAGTCTGACGCCTGACTGCTAGACCACAGAGGCGATAGTATACTTTAATAAGGATTTAATTTCACAGTTTGTCGCCGTTATCAAATACAAAAATCAATAATGTAATAAAATATGTAAATTTAATAACACACTTTTGAAACTGCATAAAACAAAGGCATTTTTGTTTTTGTTTTTTGTTATGTTTGTAACGCAATTGATTGGCACCTATAACACAGTGGGACTTGGTGTCTTAGGCTGATCGGGGTTCCCTGGCTGTGCCTCTGCCTCCCTATTCAGGGATAAAGGTGTATTAGTATTTTTTCTACTTTCTTTTACCGCGTTCAACTTACTGTGTTAACAGATGAAATCTCAATAGATCGACCAAACCTGTTTTGTACAAACACGCAGATATATTATCTAATAAATAAACGCCTCTTAAGGTTCCTAACGCATCATGCATCTGATGCTGGAGTAATAAGCCTTAATACGTTTACAGACTACATAACTCCTATACGAGAACTTATTAATTAAGATCAACATGACGGCAGGAAAAATAAAGGCGATGAACTCATTTAATCTATGCTCGCCTCTTAAAGTTGCCCGACTGAGAAGCAGATAATCTATTATACTCAAAGGACATATACCGGGGACAGAGACTGACATAGAAATTATTAACCGGTGATGAGATTATCGCATCTCTACACCATTTACATGCCCAATTCCGCATTGATGATATTTTTGAAGCAACTGTTAATTCCAAATTCGATTAAATCGGAATAATATTTTTTTAAACTTCGTAACAATTTAATTATTACATTAATTATAATAAATGTATTCAAAATATTTCTGATGAAAATAAGTCGCACTCAGTCGGTAATTAATTAATAATTAATTCTCTGTCCATGTCTGACTCAAAGAGACAGTTGAATGAAAAATTGCGCTCCAATTCTTAATATTGTATTGTAAATTCTTAATAATGTTAAATAATATAAAATAATTATAATAATAATGAACAGCAGATAGATCGATTTTTATAAAGCGCAAAAGTACCAACCAGCAAAAAATATGGTCATGAGAATAATTATTATGATATTAAGTCTCTTGTAAAGGACTTGGCGTGAAGATATGTATGTAAGTATCATGTAAGTATACCAGCTAAAAGATCATTGTCGCTTATACCTACGCGTCTCGAGTTCGGTATACACTCGGTACGTAATTATTCGCGGTTGCGTAACCATGACGAACGGTCGATGTAAGTTTTTTTTTTTTAATTTGGTTTAAGAAGGCCAAGGAAGGCTATATTGTGCCATTTTCGAACTCCGCTTGGGCGGTTAAGGACGATTTTTTATGGTTTTTGTAAATTAAAAACATTACCTCTATTTCTATTAAACACTTCTAATCCAGCAAACCATTTTATTTGCTTAAAAAAGAGCAACATTTATGTTTACAAAATTAGAAATAAATTCAAATAGTAATGTAGAATACTGACGGCGTTTAGCACCCTCGCGTATTGACGCACTAATTATTAATTTATTCTTATTGTAGTTTGTGACTATTTTATTGTTGTTTATTATATTGTACATTATTAATACTTTATATTACATTACCGTGAGAGGTTAGTGCTGCCTGTAGACTTGCACTATCACAACGGCCACGTGACCACGACAAATCTATAACTCTATGGCGTATGGGTGACAGTGGTCTCTTACCATTAAAAGAGTACTGTGCACAGCGAACAACGCTGTCACATAAAAAATATAATTTCTATAAACTTACCGTGTAATTTATGAAACATCTATTAATCAAAGGCTTAAGTTGAGCATTCTGACACTAATATTTCACCTCAAGCCTCTTCCCAAGTTTGACAACAACGAGAGCGTAGCCTTCATGAGTCACGTCTTAAGGTGGCGGCGATGAGATCATACTCCTCTGTGGTCTCGTGACCAGCTGTCGGCGTAGACTACATAAGGACCCAAGTACGAATTCCGGGTTGGACAACTGGAAATGTAGTTTTCTGATTTTCAATAAAAACAACTTGTCCTATATTGGTTTGCAACTTACGAAATTGCGGGACTAAGGAACCTTCGGCTATCGTGAGTGATCTTTGTTATTAACAGAGAAAGGGGTGGGAAAATACTTACAAAGTTGATTCTAAAATCATTCTTAATTGGCGTTATTATAAATCTTTAACCAAATTACAGTGTACAAAAGCAAACTTGATCACACTAGGAATTTTCACTCAGCTTACGTCTGGTAATTATGTGGGTCGAGTTATTAATAAAACAAAACTTTCGGTAATATAACAAAAATAAAACTCTAAATACAAATAACCAAAATTTTTTACTTTTTCTAAATTAAGTAGCCATTAATATTAAATATATTTGATATATTATTATTAGGATAAAAAGCATTTAACTACGTTTGCATCTTATTCAAAATATATAACACATAGGGAATACCTATAAAGCAATATGTAAACTATGTTTTTGTATTATACATATAAAATGTACGTAAAACAACAACAAAATGTTAACTTAATATTTGGTAAGTTTAGTTTGAATGTGCGTGTGTATGTCATTGAACTCCTCCTAAACGACTGGAACGATTTTGATGAAATGTTTTGTGTGTGTTCAAGGGGATTCGAGAAGAGGATTAAAACGTTTTTTAATTCATTTTTTATTTGTAGTTGTAGTCGTTGATTTTGGAATATTTTAAATTCGATCCGACAGACAATTATCGAAGCATCAAAAATTATGTAGTAGCTGTTAATTTTAAGCGATACGAAGTTTGCTGGGTCAGCTAGTGTATAATAATATTTACATTCATTTATTTTTTAAAAAACAAATTTTGTTTCAGAAAAAACTTCGCTTATACTAAATTCAAAAGATTTCCCATTAAATCTTTATTTTTTATGAAGCCAAATGTGTGTGTACGATTTTTTATGAAGCCAAATGTGTGTGTCGAATGTGACGATTGGGCATATTTGAGAGACATAAAGCATTAATACAACTATCTACCCAACCCCTAAAAAAGCACGTATATATATACTCAAAAATATACAACAACTTTGTAGCACGATAAAACATGTTTCCCGTACCTAATCGCAAAATCGAGTTGCAAACTGCCGTCGCTGGCATCTTAACTATTAGTTTTACGACTGTTTACAATTTGCAATTTATAGCTTTCCTAATACGACTTTATGGATTAAACTATAAAACCATGGAGTGAAATGTCAAGCCTCATTAGTTTTTCGTATGTTATAAAAACTGCAATTATGGGCTCTGATTATTATTTAATTTGGTATCGATGGTAATTTTATTGTGCACCCACTAAACTAATTTTAAGTTGTCGCTATCTTCTTTCAACGATAGTAATAAAAAGGCAAAACACGCGTGGTATTCGCACATGGCATTTCTACAGACTTTTAATCTGCTTCTCGAAACTATTGATTAAAAACGTCACAAGGTGACATTCCGAAATATTATGACGTGTCTAAATTGTTTTATCTCTTTTCTTCTGTTTTATTGGAAAAAGGTAGCAGACATCTAGCATAAGTTCAGTTGGTGTTCAGCAAAACTACTACCATTGTTTACTTCTTTTTTTATGATGTTGGAAGGCAAACAAGCAGACAGATTTCCTGATCGTAAGAAATTCTCGCCGCCTAGAGACACCAAAGGTGGTAATGGTGCGATGCCAACCTGAGGCCGGGGTGTTAGGCCTCGAGCAAAAGTAAGTTTACCGGCTACCTTACCCTCCGAACCGGAACACGTCATGATGTTATGGCGGCAGGAATAGGTCTCTACCACCTAGTCAGATGTCACGGTGTTAGTGACGGTAAGCCTATGCTCGCCTTTTACGAGCTACCTGGCAGGAAGGCAGATGGTCTATTCTGCAAAGGAGCCCGGACCAACACTTCATTTTCTTTACTTCATTTTTTTAATGCGAGTGTCTTTTTTTATGACTTGCTTATGAGAAAAACGTGTGTTCTTATATCACATGATTTATATTTTTATAAATCTAATAAATGAAACGGATTGAAATATTTTTTGAAGTTATTAGTATTTGGAAATGATATAAGATCTTTGTTAAAAGTGTAACCTCTAAATGTATCTAATATAGCTTCATGATACATTCTCTTCGTCCGATTCTCCCTCTTTCTAATATTTGTGTTACAAAATACAAGAGAGATTACAAAAGACATATTACAACACTTCCTTTCACTGCACAATATTTTTAACCTCCTTACATTTTACTGCATCTTTAAAGTCCTTAAGATATTTCAACGAACAAAACTTATATTCCATTACAATAAAATAATTAATACTATTTATTATTATTAATAGAACACGAGAAATGTTAAATTGCGATAAAAGTAACGACAAAAGCATACTAAGACAAGCATCTCTTTGGCTTAAAGGACGCCAAATCGTAGGGTCGCGCGTCGCTGTTAGAATACTGATTCCAGGTCCGCATTTAAGAGCAGGTTGTCTGTCGCGTTACGCGTAGGAGCATTCCTCGAGTTACAAAAGACGCTGAATATCTCCTTAAATTATGGATAGACTTTGATTTTCACGTATATTTCCTATAAGTCGGATAATGTGCGATAAGAACAGGAGTTTCCTGTATTATAAAATACTCCTATTTTAAGTGTTCAATTTGGATTTGGAAAATGTAACAACATTTTCTTATACCAAAAATGCAAATAAAAAAATATAAGATGATAAAAGGGGCCTATCTAATCCTCTTGGATAAGTTGGTGGCTACCCTACCTCTGAACTCTAATATCTAACGTGACTGGACTAGTGGAAAAATCTAATAATCAAAATTATTAATTTAATTAACTTGTGATGGGGTTGTCACACCCCTTAGCCAATAACGCGCCTCGCATTATTTTTTGTGTAAGAATAGCGAACAAGCACAAGGCTCTCCTGATGGTAAGAAACAGCCATGATCTAAACACCATATACATTTATATTATAGCATAGATGTTGTTTCCAAGCTTTCCACAAACCCCAGTTAACAAACATCATTACAATGACATAATTTTATTATATTAGTGGATGTCCATTAAATCAATCAGATGGGACGGGCGCTGGCTGGTGGCCAATGGTAAAACGAAATAAAAATGGAGTCGACCGAAGCGATTGCATTTGAACAGATGCGTGTGCTAGATCTAGAGATAAAAGAATTCCCATCCAGGGACGCGGAAAGCAGCCAGAACTGTTGTAAAATAATGAATAGGCTTTTTGTTGGTAGAAGACAACGTAAACTATAGATACGGTACATGATGTATTTCGATTTGTGGTTGGTGATTTACGGCCAATTTCACCAGCCTATCTAAAAAGGGAATCCCCGAGTATCCCCGAAGGGATAGGTACAACCACGACAACGAAAATTAGCCGAAGACACAAATGTAGCAACGGGATAGGTGGCAAATGGACAAGTATCCAATCCAGGGCAACATTGTTTTGTAAGAAAATTAATGACTTTTTCTTGTTGCCCGACCCCAGGATCGTACCCAGGATCGCATAAAGTGACGTCCGACACCCGGACTGCTAGACCACAGAGGCGGCACAAACCTCTCCAAGATAGTGATACTATAGATTAGTTACCAAGCAGCAAATAAGGAAAATATCTTAACAACAAAAATTTTGTAGGCATATCTCTGCAGATATATTATTGAAATCGAACGTCATACTGAGACGCAAGTCAGTATAGGGAAGTCAAGTCCTCATTCTCTTAAATCAGGTACCTGCTTCTTAAGGCTTTAGGACACTAAAATATTTAGAGGGAAACTCCAGTATTTCTAAATACTTATAAACAGTTATAATTTATCCTACAAAGCAATACTATTTTATAGGTTACTTTTGAGTTTCTACCAAAGCTACTGCTTGTTAATGTTGTAAAAAAAAATGAAGTTAATTCTTGAGATACATATTATCTGGTTATAACTAGATTCAGGAAACTATATTTTAAAATTTTAGAAATTTGATTTTTTCATTAATTACACGGACAAGTTTATAATCGGAAGCATCGCAATTACGTTTTTCTTCATACAGCAGCAGGGTTGTTACAATTCCAGTATTGCGTTGGTAAAGAAAATATAGGCCATTTAATAGCCCTGAAAAATCAAATTACCGACTATAGAAAATTCTCTCGTCTAGAATGTTCTCTGCCTATAGAAAAAAATTACTTAATATTGAAAACCATGCACATTATTGGGTGGAAAAAAAACAAAATGTAAATATTCCGTCTAGGTATATGTCTCTGTAACTATAATTATGTCGCAGCAAAAAGGTCCGTACGTTTCTTTAAACTGGTTTTAGAATACTTGTAATAATAGAAAAATCCGATAAATTATGCATTAAATTGTGTTGGAAATCCCTGGTTGAAGAACCATCAATTAGAATAACATACCCGAAGCCATATTATTACAATACTATTTACAAACACAACACATTATAGACATTGAAATCGAAAAACATGTGTCACAAACTGTCATTGTGTCGAAATAATAAAAATTGTCAACACTGTCAGAAAATGAAAGTGTATTTTAATTTAAAATACACAAATTTTTAGTGCATTTCTGTTATAGTTGACGATAACAACAATATTATTGTGTTATATCAATATAACATAAGACTTTAAAATCTAAACATATGTGTCAAAAACTATCATTGTGACAAAAAATTAAAAATTGTTAATCAGTCGTGACAAAATGAAAGTGTATTTAAATTAAAAATATACAAATGTTACGTGCATTACTGTTGTAATTGACGATAACAATAATAGGTTAGGTATATTAATACGAGTATAACATAGGAATTTAAAATCTAAAAACATGTGTCACAAACCGTCATTGTGTTGAAATAATAAAAATTGACAATCAGTCGTTACAAAATCGAGGTTTATTTAAACTAAAAATACACAAATGTTGAGTGCATTACTGTTATAATTGACGACAACAATAATATTAATATGTTATATTAATATAACACAAGACATTAAAATCTAAAAATGTGTGTCACAAACTGTCATTGTGTCGAAATAATAAAAATTGTTAATCAGTCGTGACAAAATGAAAGTGTGTTTAATTTAAAAATATACAAATGTTGAGTGCTTTACAGTATATAAATAAACATAGTATTGAATGAACGCAATGCGTCCACTACTGAGGCGTGTTGGCTAGGAAATTGAGATAGAGTCGGCCGCTAGCGAGCTATTAATAATTGGTCCCGTGACCAATGCGTCGGCGATTCACTATACCACTTGTTTACAGATGGTAGTGCGCGTGACCTGTAGAAAACGAAAGTGATCACGGCGTAGCTAATTCACTAACCATAATTTGTACTGCCGGTTGTTTTCAGTATTTTGTGTGGGCGATTTGTTACTATGTGACATATTTGAAAAGACAGGTTTCACAATACGGTTCATAATGATTTGGTATTAGATTTCCATGACGTCATAAAAATTCTATATTTTCACAATCTTTAAAATAACTTGATTATTAGTTATGTTAGTAAAATAGCAGTAAAACTAAATGGTGGACCAGTTTTAACCTCAACACGTTGAACTTTGAAATACAATATACATCTGTAGTTCCAAAGGCAATGTAATTAACTAGGTATGTATTTAGATGTTAATTCAAAATGGCCGCCGCAACAAAATGGCGGAAAAGATATTTTTATACAATTTTGGGTGGATATGCGTATCAAATTAAATGGTTTGAAGAATCCAACATATTGTTAAAAAATTAAACCTAATAAAGCTTATTTTTTTTTTTAATAAATATAAGTAGGTAACGAATTTAAGTTTACATAAAATATTTTAAGAGAGCTCCGTTAAAAGTGTCACAAATAGTAAAGGAGGCATATTAAATAAATCATTTTAAGAATACAATAAATAAATCAATTTTGATTTCATTAGAATTAGTAAAGAACTTAATGTTGAAATAGTAGTATTTCTTTCTGTCAAGTAGGATTACTTGAAAGAAAGAAATACTATGACCGCTTCGTTGGTCGAGTGGCTAGCGTACACGCTCTGTTGCGAAGCTCGGGTTCGATTCCCGTCGGGGGCAGGTATTTGTGTGATGAACATTTAGATATCTGCATTTCCGGGCCTAGGTGTTTCTTAAATTTATTCTGGTATCTATTTAAGTATTTCTATGTTTTAGAATCGTTGACTAACACCCATTGCACAAGAATGTTATTTGCTTACTTTGAGGTTAGATTTAATTTGTGTGACTTGTCCAGGGATTATTATTTAATATATATTTATTACTATGAGTTAAAGACACCAAAACTGTTGCGTTGCTAACCTGAGAAAGGGATGTTAACTATTCACGTAAGTTAAAGTAAATCTACTACACCTTTCTAACCAGAAACTCGAAAGACGACAATCACTGACAAATGATTTCAGGATAATCATCTCTATCGTATCTTACTCCTGAAAACGAGAAACACATACAAGTAATTTACAAAGAAACACATAAATAAAAGTCAAATTCGCAATGCATCCAAGGAATGTTATATTTTCGCAATGCAAAACATTAGTGTTGATAAAAATATCCACAACCATACCTCGCTACGTAATTCTTTCCGATCTGCAGGCCTAGCATGCGCCCATAGAAAGCCATTTTTTCATTGTTACGGAGACATGTTCCTTTAAGCAATATTATCCATCCGCTTTAACTACAATTTTTTATGACGTACGAAGACATAGTTTGTGTATGGTGTAAGTATGACAAAACTGATTAGCTACACAGACCGCTCAAGGCATACGAAATAGCTCCTGTCACATTCAGTTTAAATTCAGAACCAAAGGAAAAATTCAAATCTTATGTTGCTAGAATTCGAAAAATCTCGAGTCCGCCGTTTAGATGTCGACACCTCCTATGCATAACTATGTATCTACAAAAAGCAAATTTTACAGGAGAGCCATTTAAAGTTTTCGAAAAATTAAAATTGTCACATCTCAGCAACCGTTTCGACTTATAACTTGAAATTTTGCAAGTACCCTTAAGTTGGCATACATTTGCTATAAACAATCAAATTTTATTAGTAAACCTGTAGGTTTTTGTGTTTTAGCACATACACACTTATACGATGTTCTGACGAATTTATTTAATCATATATGTGCCTTGTACAGATTTTTACATTGGAATATTCTTGAATTTTTATGGTGTACTGCCAGTTATACAATTACACTTAGTATAAAATTAGGAAGTATATAGTGTAACTGTAAAACCTGATCAATAAAAAAACTATCCTGAGGGCGATCTATTTCTATTAGGTACAGCATTATTACGAGAGCTTTCCTGTGAAAGTTGGTTACAATCTTAAAGTTTTGACATTGTTTGAATTATCCGAAATATTTCGAGTTTTATTTATATTTATGGTCAGCCCCTTACAAATATAATATAACAATTATTTGTTTTTAGTTACTATACTTTTGTATTTTATTGCAAGTCATTGACAATTAGAGTCTATAAATAATAATAATTAAGTTTGTTCTGGTTTTAGGGAGGTTGATTATAATGATCGATTTAAAATCTTGCTCACAAAAATCCGTTTTGTGTGAAATTTTGAGTGATTCTGGCAATATTTGTAGCTGTTTAACTTGAGACCACATAACTCGTTGGTTATCTGTATTTGTTGTCCAATTACCACCAGGAAGCAGGTTTTTGAAATCAATAAAATCGGTGTTGATCATTTCTTTTACTATGTACGGACGTTTATCTTGCTTTGCCCATCTGATGAAGGCATACCATTGTTCAGGCGTATACACTGTCCTGTTCTTGGCCGTTCGTTCTATGAGAGCATGGACGCTGTCGTTCTCGTTTTGGGTATGCCCTTTTTCAAAATATTTATGGGTGATGGATACTTGAAAATCCTTTGAAGCCCGCAAAAAAGTAGCGAAAACGATTTGATTTCTGTTTTGACTGCCACAATTATCAGACCAGAAATTAAATAGTTTTATGCCTCTTTGATGGTTTTCTTTGATGTAGTCTCACAAGCAGCTACTTACCTCATTTGCACCTCGTCTTGCTGTAGTTTCGTCCCAAACGTAGCACTTAGCAACTTTACCACCCATTTCACATATTGTGGAATTATAAGTGTTTAACTTTCTTTTATAGTAAAGAATACTAGTTTCAGCTTGCGGCATGCCATGCACCTTTTGAAAATCATATGCTGCTGTTAGCACTTCGTTTGTATTTTGGGAGTACCCTTTATCCTTATTTTAAAGCTCTCAAGCAATAGTTTACGTATGTAGGTTTTATAGAGATTTAGTTGGTCTTCAGTTACACGTTGTGACAAGTTGTCATAACCGTGGCAAACATCGCAACGGTTTTTTTTTTAGTACAAGAAATCCCAAATGAATGTGCTTATTTATTATGTCTCTATATTGTCTTACTGTTTGCACTTTGGTTTGACTTTTAGGATCATCCCATTCTTTGTAGAGCAAAAGTTCGAGCGAAGGTAAGAGTTCCATCTAAATATTGTTTTTCGCTGTCGAACATAATGCGACTCTATAGGTACAAAACTGTTCACATGGGCACAAACACTAGCAATCATTTCTTCAGTTATTTTTTTTTTGATGCTGATGTTTGCCTCTTTTATCCGAGATAACAGTGACATGCAACGAGAGTTTACTCAAAGCGGAGTAGAGCATACTGCCTAAAGTATTTAGGAACATAGTTTTGCAAACTCGTATTTTCGTCTCAAATACATCAGAGCAAATAGAGCTATTAATATCGACTTCATTCGGCAAGTAATACACCAGAGTGAATTCTCTTCTAGAAACTGACTCAGTAGTCATGCGACGGTTTGGAATTCTCTCACAATATTTGGCTATAAAATACCAGTGACGAACTAGCTCACCTAATGACCAAAACGACACAAATAACAAATTTCGATTGTTAGCTGTAACTTTTTCTGAACATTTTAACTTACATTTTTCTCCACATGTCAATCCAATATGTTTTTGTTCATTTCTACTTGTGTA
>NJDC01005659.1:146921-165263 GCA_002245475.1 Calephelis virginiensis
ATAGTAATTAAAATTAATATATTAACATTTTTCCAGACTATCTCACAAAACCTAGTATCAAAAAACCACATAGTGTGTGTACGTGCTAAAAAATCTACGTCCATTAGCTGTAGATTTATAAAAGCAAATCCAAGTCAAATCTTTAAATATTCTATGAAAATAAAAACAAAATTATAGTTAAAGACTGTTCATCTTTTATTCTGTTCATACTAAATACACTATACCCTTGTGTGAGTATGATTATAGTTTTAACGCAAATTTAAATAAATATCACCTGTACGAATGTATAAAATTTTATGTTTATTATTCGATTTATATGAAATAAATTAAACTTGAAAATAAAATTAAAAAAGAGCTCTTCCTTTTTGACCTATTTCTACAGAATAGGGTTTTTCAATTCATCTTTATGGCTTTTTTCCCGTTTTATTGTAAAACGTTTAACTTCATAAATATTTTTTCTTATTCAAGGTATTTTTGCAATTGCTTGGTATACACTGTCATGATCTTTAAAGAAAGTTTCTTTATATGAAATACTAGCTATTTCGGCAAACTTCGTTTTACTCGTTCTGTTTGCAGGGGAAAAATTAAAATGTTGTATCTCCTAGTTTCCTCGCAGTCGAGCAGAATGAATTATAGACAAGTATCCTTCACCTGGTTTGAAGATACCTTCCTTATCAATGTTCAACCAAATCGGTTCAGCCGTTCTTGAGTTACAAAAAGTTTGACTAACACGACTTTCGTGTACATATTATATAGATAGATGACGCTTTCTACTTAGTTTGCCAGGTACAAGATATTTAAATTCATTGTTTTTTTGCACTTTTACTGCATTTAAATGATGTCATACAACAGACCTTACGGAGACTATAATAATTTGATTATTCATTTTCAATAAAAAAAAGAAATTTCCAGATTGACATGGATTTTGCACCGTTTAAAAACATGGCTTTGCCCTCTTCTTAAATTAGCGTTAATATGTACGATGTATTTTTTTTTATTTTGCTATAACTTCTAAACTATTGTTTACTTACAAGTCACAAAACTTTGTCATAATGATAGATTAAGTATTAATTGATGTCTTTGAGTGCGGTCGCTAATTAACGACATTAATACATAAAAATATTTAAATGAATACCAGAACAAATCAAATAATTAAACCCAGACCCAGAAATGCAGACATCTTAATGTTAATTATACAAATGTCTGTCAGTTCAGTAAGAAATGAATTTCATATAGGTCACGCTAACTGAGCAACATCAATTGCTAGAAACACCCAAATCGTGTACCGTCTTATATATACTACTAATGCCTTGTTACTATAATCAACTATAATCAAATCAAATATAAACTATAATCAACGAAACGTAATCCAAACGTTTAACTATTCGTACTTTGCCCAAAAGTAACGTAGCGTTACTCATATTTAAAAATAGTCAACTATTAAAACGAGCAACCGTAGTCAGATATTCTATTGGTACATACAACTACCATCCGTAATCAAAACGATTCTTGAATATAGGAATCGGGCATAAGCAATTGATCATGCCCCTGTCCTTTAACTGCTGCTGAATCGAAGCTGACCGCTTAACGGTTCACAGGCCATTATAAATAGCATTAGGAAACGGTTCCTTAAGATCGTGCTATAATAATAAAACCAAGGCAAGCGGCCAAGTTCGGCAAAGTAATCAAACCCAATGCTAGTCAATAGTCATTTATTCAAAGTATTTCACACCCGTATCCCTAAAGGAAGAGGCAGCGGTACCACAGTTATCAGAAGGTACCTAGTCCCACTAAGTAGTGGTGGCAAATTTATCGCCGCCAGGGTACTAGTTCAATCCCCGGCAACGTTGTGTTTATTATAACATTAACAAAACACATATTAGAATTACCCGACCTGGGTGTCAAACCCTGGACCTAGAGTAGTTAACACTAACACTGGATCACTATACGAAAGAGGCGATCAAAGTGGAAAGATTTAAAACTAATTTTTTTAAACGGGGTTTAAAACGGGGTTCTTTAATGTTGAGGGGGGGTTAGTATGATTCGTCTTGGAAAATTTAAAATAAAATTAATTTATAAGATATTATTTACTGTAATTGTACTTAAAACAGAAGAGTCGAGCGTGATCCCGTAATTTTTTATAAATCGTACATTTTTGCATCTCAGGGTTATATCTTTGGGGACACCTGGAAAAAAAAATCAAAAAACGGTCTGTCCCCTTTCAAAACATAACTTCGGCTCACGTTAAATGTACCCTATCAATAAAAAGGATTAATCAAAATCCGACTACTTTGTGGAAAATATTGTAGAGACTAACCTTGGGCCAACACAAAAACGACTTTAAATTAAGAACCTTCTTCATTTTTTCGTAGGTTAAAAAGACACAATACAATACAATAACTCTTTATTGTGCAGCAAATACAGAGAAATTACAAATACATCAAATAAAACTTAAATTATTAGATACACAAAGGCCGCCTTATCGCCAAGTCAGCGATCTCTTCCAGGCAACCCTAGAGTATCGAACTAGTTTTAGCGAGATACTGTACAATGGTGCTCTTAAAAATATCAAAATGCATCTAATTCTAGACAAAATAACTCATCCCAAATATTGGGAGTCCGTATGACTATGACAACCTTTCGGATCCACAAACAATAGGGCTACTCTTGAAGCTTAGACTCAGCGTGAAGATATGTTACCATGAGTTGAATTAACCTCCAAATCAGAATATATTCAGTAGCAGGTAGTGTGCTTAATATACACATAAGATGATGCGCTAATCAGATTCGGACAAGCAGCTAGTCAGCAAGCAGTAGCGAATAAGCAGATGACTCTCCTATTGGTAAAAGATAACCGTGTTTTATAAGCAACATAGATGTTGCAGGTATCACTATACTGTGGCCGAGGTGTTCGGTCAATTGAGCCTGTCTTTTGGCTACTCTACTCTGTATCAGAACAGCACACTATTTATATGGTGGCAGGAATAGGTATAGGTAAAGCGGTGGACCCCTACCAGGAAGAATTACAACGTAGCAGTCTACCAATAGTGGACTCTTTGTATCGATCCGTATAAGCTTTGCACGCCTCTAACGAGCTGACTGGCAGAAGGTTTTTTCTACTTGCAGGTGATGGCGTCGTCACACACCCACATCTGTACAAAGTTCTATCAGTAATATATAATTGAGGATATGGTGGATGATAAAAGATCACATCTGAATTTGTTGTTTACATCCTTTATCGATTCCTGTATTTGATTAGTCTGGGGATTCCCCTAATAGTGCAAGCATTGTTCCGAGAAATTTTTAACTAACCTCGATACCTGTGTAAGGCATTGTTGGCATTGTATAGTATTGGAGTGCACAGTTATCAGATTTGTGCGTGCCAAAGATCACTGCGTAGTGTTAACCTCTTTAACAGACATATTTCTTACGAAATAAGTGATATTGGATGAGTACTACAATTTGTTTCATATTTTGCATTAAAAATGGAACATCAAACATGGAACTTATACCACAGCTAATACTAAAAAAGCAACAAAATTGATATTTTAATTTTATAAATAACTAATGAACTTTAAACTGAGGACACGTCCACACTAATGTAACAAATGGGAAAGTTTGTTTGTCTGTTGCTCTTTCACGTCTAAACCACAGAACCGATTTTAATAAAATTTAATGTACAAATAGCTAAAGATCCAAAACTAATTTTTCAAAAATCAACCCCAAGGAACTAAATAGGAGATGAAAGTTTGAATAACAACCGTAACTATTCCTGTGCCTTCGAGTTCGGGGGCAAACAACTAGTAATTAATAAACGCAGGAATTCCAAAACAAAAGGAAAAGATTTAAGAGACCATTACGCAAAAGCATTTTTAGGTATAGAAGAACCCCTGGGTCTAATTTTATTTTTTTAGATATCTACAACGTACACTCAGATACACAAATTCGTAATCTATACATAGGTACAAAATCCCCATTTCGCGTGATCATCGCAACTTTGCTGATACTTTTTTTTGGGTTAGTTATTGTCAGAATAATAAAAGGAAAATCTGGATAAATGTCGGGATTAATGGAAAAATCAGTGCTTTAATCGATACATGAAGTTAGTAGCAGTTAATGCCAAGCGATGAAGTTCGCCGGCTCAGCTAGGATTATACACAGTTTGTAGTGATCGCGACAGTGATTTACAAGTGACCTCAAAGAATACGTTACGTCAGTTGCCAACATATTTTTGTAATATCTATGTTAGTAACTTGTCAGTTGTCACGCAGAACTCGCGGTGCCAGGAGATTGTGGCACTAGGAAATGAACCATTTCACAAAAAATGGGGAATCCATCATCTACAAGTACAATAAAATAAATTTAAATATGCAATATTAAAAAATAGTGTGGTCTAGCGGTCGGGCGTCGGACTGAACTTATTGAGATGCCAGGTTCAATCCCCTGGTCGGGCAAAAAAAATAGATAATACATATTTCAATTGCCTTGGATTGGATATGTGCCTGGTTGGCGATAGGCTTGTCACCTGACACATTGTGGTTTCAGTGTCTTCGGCTAGTCGTGGATGCTCTGGTTGTGACTCTGCCTTTACTTTAGAGGATATGGGCGTGAAGACACTTTTCTTAAGACAATATTGAAAAAAATACTTGGGATATTTTTTTGGAATTTTAAAAAAACGTAATAATTGAAGTGCATTGAAGTATTTCATTAGAAATAATTGGGATATGTCATGTTGAGATAGTTTTGGGAATGGTATAAATGTATTTAGGCACTAGAGTAAAGGTTAATATGTAATAAGTTATATGGACATGTGCTATTGGAAAATGAACCATGTCACTAAATACATTACCAAAAACAAAAACAAACATACATTACTATAAACAATATAAACAGAAATAACATATTATTAATATAATGAAAACACTGTTTAAGAAAACAATGTTTTGATTATTTGTGTTTGCGAATAATATGTCATGATTAAAGTTTATATGTGCATTAACATTTCATAAAAAAATAATCGTAATAAGTAAAGTTATACGAACCCTGTGTTAGTCCATCCGATCGTTTAGAAATTTTTGAAATTGTTATATAATATCCTTTTATTCGCCTCTGTAGTCTAGTTGTTGGACTTGACTTCATGAGGTTCCGGCTTCCAATCCCGGGTCGGGCAACAAAAAGAAAAAGTGGTATATCCAATTTTCTAATAAAAAAAAGTGTTGCTCGGGATTGGATATGTGCCCGGTTGGCGATAGGCTTGTCACCTATCACATTATGGGACTTAGTGCCTTCGGGTGCCCTGGTTGTTCCTCTGGTTACCCTTTTGGGGATATGGGCGTGAAGATTTTTTTATGATATTGGAAGGCCAACAAGCAGACGGACTTCCTGACGGTAAAAAATTGAGGCCGCCTAAAGACACCAATGGTGGTAATGGTGCGTTGCCAACTTGAGGCCGCGCCGGGAAGTTTACCGGCTACCTTACCCTCCGAACCGGAACACGTCGCAATGTTATGGCGGCAGGAATAGGTAAGGCGGTGGTACCAATCCGGGTGAGTCGCTGCGAAACTCTAACTCTAAACCTAGTCAGATGTCACGGTGTTAACGACGGTAAACCTATGCTCGCCATTTATGAGCTGCCTGACAGAATGGCAGATGGTCTATTCTGCAAAGGAGCCCGTACTAACACGGGGAAAAAGATACTACTTTTTTATAATATTTATATTTTTCAAGCTTTACAAAAAACAAGAACAATCTTAATCAGCTCCTTTTTCAAACTACGTTATATCAAAAGCATTTTAATAAGGGAGATGATTTTCAACAAAGGAAACATGTTCCATTTAGATATAGCAGACAAAACCGCTACCAAACACTAGTTTCAATAAAACACTGAACTCCTATGACGATGGCAACAATTATTGGGTAACATTTCTGGACAATGTTGCTGCGTTGATTGACGAAGCGTTGACAGATGAAGAGTTTGGCGAACATCGAAAGCTGGGTTTACTTGTGACATAGTTTGTTTATAGTATGAGAAGGTGAACAAGAAAATTTACTTCCTGGTGGCATAAAATACTTGTAACAACTAAAACTTGTCAAGTTAAGCGCATGAGCCCACAAATGGGAAAAGACAACGGCGAACATGTTATGGTGTTAGGAGCAAGTAGTCAGTAAATATGAAAAGGTGATGGGGTCATTACATCCTTGCTCTTTAATTTTGCTACGAAAATGAAAATAGTACTGGGATGATAAAAAAATGTCGTATCAAATATTGTCAAATAATATTGCAGGTTGTTTTAAATATATCTAACTTTAAAAAAATGTACACTTGATATGCGCAACGTATCAAAGAAACAATGATTAAATATAGCAAGAGCTCGCGTTGTAACAAAATTGCAGATCAACGACCCTTTAACATTTGTATGTGTTACAGTGTAGTAAAATGTAGAGGTATGTAGATTGTAGAGTTGATTTTGAATTACTAGCTGCATTATAATTCAATAATTTGGTCTCCTATGGTCTGGTGCTGTTGCTCACATTTCTGGTCCCCGGTCAAGCAAAACGTGTTTTTTTTTAATTTTCTAACAAACAAACGTGGCTCAGAATTGAATTAGTTCGACTAGCGATTAGTAATTACAAGTAATTCCTATAATCGTCGTTACCCTAACTGTACCTCTGCCTACATCTTCGGGGATATGAGCGTTTGCACAAACTCATCGAGTGAAATTAGACAACATTAAAGAAAAACACGATCCACTAAGTTTGTTAATGAAAACTTCACTTGTGTGTTTTAACTGAACTAAACTATACAAAATGTCATCGAAACTGACTAATTTTACTGAATATTAGCTGACCCAGCAAACTTCGTATTGCTTGACATAAATGCTTTGACAGTAGCTCAGTCTGTAGGATCCGATGTGAAACATTCCAAAATCAACAACTACTTATTGTTAAAAAATTAATTAAAAAAACATTTCCAGGAGACCAAATTGTGAAGAATAGAAACATTTTTTTTAAACCATTCTCGAATAACACACAAAAAGTTTCATCAACATCGGTCCAGTAGTCTACAAGGAGTTCAGTGACAAACACACGAACACGAGATTTATATATTTAAGGATGTATACGAAATACAATAGTTATGAAAAAAGTGCAGCCATCTTGTTTCTCGATCCCGCCAAAATTTTTGTCAGTTTGTTAGTGAGGGACAAATACTGTTAATATATTTTTAACCGTCTTTGCAAAATGGAGGTTATATCTTCTACTATTGTATTATAATCAGTTTCTCCATCATTGCTAAAACTATTTTAAAAAATATTTTTGTATTCGAAAGAACGCAATTCCGAGGTAGGCCTATTGCCACCAAATCCTGATCTAATAAAGTAATCCCAGGAAACTCGAGGAAAATACTTGTTTTTAGTATATATAGATAACTTTTGAAATTGAAACGTCAGTGCTTGCCATTGACGTGTTCCGGTTCTGAGGGTAAGGAAGCAGATAAGCTTACAATTGCTCGAGGCCTCCTGGCCTCAGGTTGGCAAAAACCACGTTTGGTGTCTCTAGGCGGCGTGAATTTCTAACCATGAGGAAATTTTGCCTATCATAAAAAAAATGAAATTGGTTGCTTGCAGTTTTACTCCGCTAAAATTATAAAACAGTTGTTCAACCGATAGAACTGCAATTTGGCATGCATAGATAAATTAAGTGGCCATGCAATGTTTTGGTATTCGTGAGTTGATTGGCCGAATAATCGTGGAACAAACAAAAAAAACATATCGACAAATTAATGTCCTCTTTTTTTTAAGTCTGGCCAAAAAGTAGCAGCAGGCACAATGTCAAAGCAAGTCTCGCCTCCATTTGACAAGTGGAAAAAGACGTAAAGTCACAAAGGACTAACACAATGATAAATGATTCACAAATCGAACACGACAGATTCCCTGGAGTACAACTTTTCAGAATTGTGAATTACTCTTGTTTTTTATTTGTCGTAAATATCGTATGTGTTTACAATGCTACATTCACTTGCATCTTGGTGAATTATTTGTATGAAGATGTTGGAAAGCGCTTGTACTGGTAACTAAGATAACATAAATTTTAGACAAAAAACGGTATTGAAATTCGTTGAAATTACACTTCGTCTTTATTTTTTAATTGTTCTAAATGTCGTATGTGTTTACAATGCTATATTCGTGTAAATTATTTGTACGAAGTGGAAAGCGCCTCTACTGGTAACTAAGATAACTACGAGTAAATTTCAGACGTATAGATTTCGCTACGTAAATTACTGAACGTACAATATAGCAACCCATGGTAAAGTATGATGATTTTTATTATTTTTCATAAAACTTGAACCTGTATGAACTCAGATATAGACATGTTATCCTTCTTATGTCATAATGTCATAAATGCGAAAGTTTGTGAAGATGGATAAATGTTAACCCTTTCACTTAAAAAAGGCATACAAAATAACATAAAAATATTTAATTTAGTATGTGGGCGAAGTTGCAAGTGGAAGCTGGTTTAAGATATAACCCTTAAGCATTTAATAATTTGTTTAACCTTTTAAACTGGGAACATTTAAAGCACTAAGGGTCACTTGCAAATTTCCGGGTTACATTTAACATTGAGTAAAACTGACAAATATTTATCTAATAAGTTAAATATTTAACTCAGGAACGTGCAAGTGGCCCTTAGTCTGTTTAAATCTGCATTAAGCATTGTTACTTTGAGAGTAACTGTGAAATGGCAGCTCTCAAACCCTGATTTTAACCTGATTTGAGTCCCATAATTGAATAGGAGCATCACTCGCCGTCATTTGCAACCTTCCTTTGAAATACGACCCGTTTGAATCTGGGATAAATACGTCCCTGCATGAATGTACCTTGTGGTTCGGTTCAATACTATGTCCTTCAATTCACTAAATGTAAGTCAATTTCAATATCTAATCAGAAATGTAATCAGCTGCATACAAGCCAAGAGGTTTTCTGGAATACACATTGGTTATATATTATACTATGTTATAGGTACAGCGCTTACAAAAGAATACTACTATTTACATAAACTTTGGACTAGACTATAAGTCTATCAACTTATGTACTTTCGACGATATAGATACTAAAAAGCATAAATATTACAGATACGGATTTAGATGTCTAAAAGGTTTTAGTGGCTGCCTCCAGAAAATTTCTTTGGTCGATGTTTAGTGTTCACTAGCTTACGTATGCAGTGATCCTACAAAGATCTTTCCAATGTATCTGACACCCGGTCTAATGTTTGAAACAGTCCCTTGTAAAAAAAAATACTTGGAATTTGTCCGCCCTATTTGCAAATAAATGAATTTGAAATCGATAGAGTGGAATAAAAACTAAACTTATATATCATCATCATGAGCCTGTAGACCAAGAAACCGTGAAATTGTGACGTTATATGTCTAGACAAAAAAAATTGGTCATTAATAAAACTTTCAACCCTATAGCGGTAGTGGTTGTTTTTAATATCACTGTTATGGAACTTCTTGTAAGTATTAGCAAACACACTGCTCTCTTAATGGCTCATTAGTTATAGTTTTTAAGTTTAGGTATGTTTCAGACTTTTTTTGTACGGTAGGTAAATCTACTACTAATAAGCTACTGCTTAATGTGTTTAATTTCAAGACTTCTCTCATGCTTAAGATAAATTTAAAAAAGACTTCAGGCAGTAATAGAACTAATGACAATTAGTCTTATTCGTCAGCGCGGGATATAGACTGCGTGTTCGATGCCTGCCTACGATGTTTTCTTGTTTCTACAATTTGAAAATTCATGTATGTTTAACATTATTTCCTCGTGTTGGTCCGGGTTCCTTTCTGCCTTCCTGCCAGGCAGCTCGTAAAAGACGAGCATAGTCTTACCATCACGAGCACCTTGACATCTTATCAGGTGGTAGAGTTGCGCAGCGACTCCTCCGGATTGGTAGCAACGCCTTACCTATCTCTGTCGCCACATATCATCAGTGCTTGCTGTTGACGTGTTCCAGTTGGGAGGATAACCTTACTTAGCTCGAGGCCTAACATTCCGGCCTCAGGTTGATAACGTACCATTACCAATTCGGTGTCTCTAGGCGGCGAGGATTTCTTACCATCAGGAAATGCGTCTGCTTGTTTGCCTCCGAATACCATAAAAATAAAAAATACGGAAGACATGGTAGCATGGCCTAAAGGTCTTAGCCGGCCCCATAAAGGGCCAAATCAAATTAAAAAAATATATCAAATTTCTGTAGCTATAAGGTTGGATTAGAATTCCTTTCACGTCACGCAGGAGTACGATCAGGGACTCGATACGATCAGTCGTTCGTGTGCAGCACACCAACTACAACGTCTGAGTCAGTCCACTTCAAGAATTTCAATACTAATTTTGGCACCACGACGTGACATGGGTGACTCTTGCCAGACAATCGTAATTACTGGTCTAATTTGATCTATTGATGTTTCCTTGGTGATAGAAGCAAATAAACGATGATTGGTGGTATCGGTATTTGGTGATATTGTTTTTGCATTGTTATGAATGATATGATAAATTTATCATTACTTATTTGAGTCTACTATTTTATAGATATTGATCGGTTGAAAATGATGACTGTATGAATTAGGTATCTTTGCGCCCGTTTCCTCGAAAATGTAGACAGAGTACATGGCACCATTGAGTAGACTAAGATATGAAGTCCCGCAATGTAATAAGTGATAAACCTACAGTCAACCTGGAATTTATTCAATAGAGTATAAAGTTAAATTAATTACAGATAAAATTGAAAAATAAATGTTAATTGACCAACACAGGTATCGAAATACAGACTTTATAAAGTTGAAAAAGTTATTTCAAAAACATATTCAAATATGCTAATGAATTTTTATATATTACTCCATATCTAAATACACTAAAGATATGCATTAAATATTACTCAAAAACTACCAGTCTTCTATCGTCTTAATCATGTTTAACGACCTCCTCTAAAACACTACTTAGCTTTCAAATAAAAAAACCATCAAAATCCGTTTCTTACTGAAGGAAAAAATATATACATTCGAGATAATGTCATGTTATAAAGTCGATTAAAAATAAGTCCACTAAATGTTTGCATTGTTTTGTTAGGTTGAACTTCTGATACTTAACATTGCTTGATTAAAACATTCGTACACTATGTGTCTGTATACTTTCAACATACTTTACAGCGTTTTTAGCCAAAGTGTTACACAAACCCACCTATTTGAAAGGTTAACTGGGAAAATAAAGCTAGAGTCAAGTTGCTCGTAGGGTTGCCAATCACCTTGTAATTTGATTTGGGAAAACTTTGAAATTAAGTTCATTTGTAAAGTGTTACGGTTTGACACAATTAAAATTTCTTGTCTTCACATACACAAGTAACGAACCATTATGTTTAAAATATAGTAATAAGGGATTGAAACTGACATTTATGTTAGAAAATAAATCAAATTTGTTTGGTTAAGTACACATAATATATCATAACAGGTCGAGTAAAAAGTGAATTATAATGATAATTTAGTCTTAGTTTACATATGTCAATCATATCAAGTCATTTCGGGTGGTTTATGAACTAAAAAATGAAACACAAATGTTTTAGGAAATGACATATACAATTGTTAAAATACGTAAGATTTCCTTTTTATTTTTTCTTAAGTACAAACAACAATACAAACTCCAAACTGTAGCAATTCTTCAAAATCTTAGCAAACAGATGTATTGTTAATTAAGGATTAAGCCTTGAGTGTCAGTCCTTTTTGTGTTCCGTACTGTGGGGTAGGGTAGCCGGTATTTTTGCATATATATAATGACTGACTAGTAACATGATAATTGCCTATGAAAATGGTCATCTCTTACCATCAGGATCGCCGCCTGCTAATTTATTGTCTCTTAACATAAAAAAATCACACTACAGAGTTCAGGCACATTGGCAACCCTAATCGCCAGCTTAATAACAGAATACAAAAATATTTTTGTCTAGTTCAGATGGTAGCAATTTCATTTCGGTATGGCAAAGTAAATCCTTAAAGGTTTATTCACACTACCGATGATATAATTTTGAGTTAGTTTTGGTATACACTTATTTCCACTACGTAAATAAAATATTTATGTTCTATGCACGTACAGTACCAATTGCATAATAATTAGGTTTTTGTTATTTGAAATTAAACGAGTAGGCGGCTCTCTTGAGTTGGTAAGAGACAACCGTTGCCTATAGACAATCGAACACGAAAATAGAACCAATCCGGTTTAACTACTGAAATTCATCTTTGTTAATGCTTTACAAATGAAGGCTGGTGACTATATTTTTTTAATTTTTGTCAAAATCATTTGAAATTTTGGCAAAAGATGACATTTATCGTCTGACGTCAAAGGATCTATCTACTTTAAAATGACATAGCAAAAATATACTGCTGTGATCTTTATTTTTGACGTGACAACGTCTTATAATTCGAAGGAGCTGGCTGCACGCACCAGTAAATATGACTTTCTCTGAGCGTTCCATTTAAGACTTGAAGAGCAAGCGAGAGCGCCAAACGAGCAACAAAGTGGCACAATAGGCCTCCGTTCTTATGACGTTGTCACGTTTGACTATCGTCAGTAAGCCGAAATACAGACAACAGATTTTTTTTAAAAGAAACCAGAAAATGTTTATTAACAACGTTATGAATTAACAATTAGATGAGTAAAGATTTATTGTATTTGTACTTAAATATATTTAATTATTTAAAACTACACACTGACTCTTACGAAAGAGTAAACTGTGCTGTAAAACTCAGTAATTTTCCATAATAAACATCTCGATTCCAGTTAGTATGTAGTATGTACATTTTATGCCAAACATGCCATAATTCTACTCTCTTTTTCTCTCTTGTGTGTGTTTGTGTAAATAAAATTAATATGTAAAGTGTAACCACAAAAACGATATTTTATATACATATATACATATTACAATCAATAGTGCGAGTAGACCTTAAGCCAGCAATGTGGAAAAGTCTGCGGCCGAGGTCATGCCCTTGGGGGACGAGGTGTTTAATTATCACCCGCCTACATTTGTATGAAGTCTTAACTTATATTCGTAACGTAACCAAACGAAAATGTAGTTTTATATTCTACTAGCTATACCGGCTAAATTCATACCACCACAGTTGTCTCTTGTTATTTCTTTCTTTTCATTAATTTCATGTCACTAGTGGTCGCCCATTGTTCAAAATTCGACCATAATAAATTTTAATATCTTGTTGATAAGAACGCCATCTTCATTTCTCAAGACCAACTATTTTGTTTCCAAATTTTATGCTTCTGCGTCCGCGCAACTTTTGTAAGTTTTGGCATCACGTATTAATATATAGATAATAACTTAGTGGTACAAGTAAGTATCTTCACGCCCATATCCCCGAAAGGTTTGGCAAAGGCACAACCAGGGCACGACGACTAGCCGAAAATACACTAAGTCCCACACTGTGATAGGGGGCAAGCCTATCGCCAACGTAACACGTGTCAAATCCCAGGTAACGATATTATAATTAGAAAATTTAAAATATTCATTTTCTTACTTTTTTGGTGCCCGACTCGGGGATCGAACCCGGGACCTCAATAAGTCAAGTGCGACGTTGGACCGCTAGACCTGTTGTCTACTTAGAATGTAAGTATAGCAATATGCTCTACACATAAATTATGTCTATAATATATTTTCACCCAGTGCCTACGATAAGAAATATAAATACTGACTTTAATTTTTGTATACAGATATATCAAGAGGTTCTATATTATTAAGTACTTAAAATTAGTTTACGCTTAGTAATGAAAAGTAACACGAGAGTTATCAAAATGTTTGCCGGTGCAAAAAGAACCCACTATTGACGCAAAACCCACTGAACGGATTTTCACCAAATTGTATAATAGTTATAGCCCGTGTCAACATTTAGTATACCTTTACGCTACTTTTTTTTACCCCGCATAGAACCTTTGTGGAATCAGTTACCGAGGGCGGTATTCTCAAACGAACCTTCAAGAAAAGAGCATACTGATTCCCTAAAAATCGACAACGCATCTGTGATACTCCTGGTGTTGCGAATATCCATGGGCGGAGGTGATCACTTTCCATCAGGTGACCCACTTGCTCGTTTTCCTCCTCTTGTATAAAAAAGTACATCCGTTTACGAAGTCGCGGGCAAAAGCTAGTATTTAGATACATGTTGTTATTCCCACTTAGTTCAACTAAACCATGATGACGTGCCACAGACTTCTAAGCGTCGCTTGCTCAATTAGCATGTGTCTGACTAAACCCAATTTCATATAACGAGCTGAGTTTGGATCTGGTGTAACTTCTCAACATTTCGAACAAGCCCAAACTCAAGCAATAGCTGAATGTCGTATGATTGATCTGATAAATGTCAAAGAAAATTACTTCGAAATATGCTATCTCTTAATTCAGATTTGGGAAACGACACACAATGTTTCGGCGATAAAGATATCCGCTCGGCGAGCGGTGAGCCACTACTCTTCTAATCCATCCAGTCACCAGAACGCAGCAACAAGTCGAGGTTCGGTCTCCCAGAAGTCAGCTCTAATTGCTGACCTTGTAGGGAATAGTCCAATCCATTTAAATAATGATCTCTTAGTTTACCTGTCACCTGTCCTACCTAAGTTCGAGGTATGCAAAGAGTATCCAATGCCACCTGCCAGTTGCTGCTGCTGGCATGGGCTCACGCCATGCTACTCTATCTAACGTCACGGTTGTTTTTTCAACAAACTGAACCCTCGGTCGGTTGACTGACAACCCCAACACCTTTTAGTCTTCTTATTCCTTAAAGGGGTTATATATGGGTGCAAACACTCCTTCCAACAAAGGTAAACTTGGAGGACACTTTGTTTCCATTTACCGATTATTATTATATTTGGATTAAATCTGTAATCTAGAACGATGTAAACCAGCAAGGTTACCTTCGTTGGAAGACGTGTTTACAGCTATCTAGAACTCCTTTTATACTTTTCATACAAACACAAATATGGGCATGGTATGGTACCATTCTTAAATATTTTTTGATCGATTTAGGCCCGGTTCCTATATTCAAGAAACGAGTCGTTTTACTTACGAATGGTTGGTTTTTGTACGAATAGTACAAAATCTAACTACAGCTGTTGTTCATTTTCGATTGCTAACTCTTTAACTTTTTGGCATTCTACCAATGGTTATACCGACGGATTACGGTTCGTTGATTATAGGAACCGGGTTTTAGTCGCTCAATGTCAACTGAGGTCCCCTCAGTAACCTATGGCTTGGTTTATTTGTTTTATCAATCGTTCATCTGCCTTACTCATCTCATGACCGAACCAATTTAGCATGCTTTCTCATTTATACAACAACTTTTCTTTCAATCCTACTCTCTCTCTCTCTCTCTCTCTCTCTCTCTCTCTCTAGTATCTTCACGCCCATATCCCCGAAGAGGTAGGCAGAGGTACAACCAAGGCACCCACGACTAGCCGAAGACACTAAGTCCCACAATGTGATAGGTGGCAAGCTTATCGCCAACCGGGCACATTTCCCCAATCCCGACCAACATTTTTTTTTTAATTAGAAAATCGGAAAAATCCAATTTTCTTTTTGTTGGCCGACCCGGGATTCGAACCCGGGACCTCATGCAGTCAAGTCCAACACCCGGACCGCTAGACCACAGAGGCGATTATCTCTTCTCTCTGATCTCGTTAATGTGAACACGATCGGCGAGCGGATTACATAACGCCACAGATTATTATTGTAAATTCCATAATAGTGACGAACACAAAAGTCAGAAGCCAGTGACATCAAGCATTCATTAGACATGGCCATTGAACAAATTGAATACTCTGTATGCTTCCGGTATTCGTTCTTGACCTACGATAGAGTCATAATAATGTAGTTATGTTGTATGTTGATGATTATGAAAATAGCTTTAGGTCGTTGCATTCAATATCTAGGAACGTTTTTAAAACCTCTATGAATCGTAAAAATCTTGAATTATTTGGATTCATATTATCGTTTACACTTTAAAAAAACACTTGGAATTTTCTACAACGCTTAACCAAGCTAAACAATCAACTAAAAACCAAACATTTTCTAAACCATGTTCTGTTATATTCTGTTATACTTATTTTATGGAGTTATGAGGGCTTTGTCCTATTTAACGGTTAAGTATCTACTATACTTGGTTATTAGTAATCAAGGGATGTGAAGAAATCGATTTTATTTTAAACTAGCTGTCCCAGCAAACTTTGTTCGACCCATTCAGTTTATAAGCGGAAAAATATAATATTTTTCCTTATTTCCTCGTCGTTTTTCTCATCGTCTTATCTTTTGAACCTTCCCTGGACACAAATACAAGTGAATTAATGTTCTGACCTGATGGTTAAACTCCAACTCCACTAGACCACAGAGGTATAACGTTAACGTTAACTATAGGTATGACTAGTATGAAAAATATATTGTGGACAAGTACAAATACCCGTATTTTTTAAAAAGTTTATTAAGATATTTTTATATAAAACTAAATTCATATCTTTGTCATTTGTCGATTATAGACATACTAGCTGTTACCTGCGGCTTCGCCCGCGTTTCCGCAAGATCCCGTTGTGCGACCAGGATTAAAATTAGCCCCATATGTTAATCCAGGTCACAATCTATCTGTGTTACAAATTTCCGACAAATCCGTTCAGCCATTCGAGCGTCAAAGAGTAACAAACATACACACATCCTTACAAACTTTCGCATTTATAATATTAGTAGGATAAAATTTTATCAGCAACTTGAAAACCATTTTTCTGAATTTGATTCGAAATGAGCTATCCTTTATAAGAAACTTAGGCAGAACAAAGTTTTCAGATAGATCAAGTGCAAAGCATCACAAAGCGGAAACCGTACAATCCTTTTAAATAACTAACTATTACCGCGGCTTTGCTTGCAAAGCAGATCATGTATTTATTGAACTGAAATTGAATTAAAACCTGTATGAATAATTTATTCCTTTTTTGAACGTATTTATTTTTTTAATCAACAGCCCATTAATAAGGATTTTCACACCAACTTTCAAACCTTATTTCACCTCCTTAGGGGTAGAATTTGCAGCAACTCTTAAACATATATCTACTCATTTTAATAAATATCTCAAAAATAAAGTTTACAAGTTTCTAACTTAAAAATAACGGTTTTCCAAACAAACCTTTAACCCCTATTTCGCCCCCTTAGGGGTAGAATTTCCGAAATTCCGTCCTTAGTGGGTGCCTCCTTAATAAAATTACCCTACATACCAAATTACATGGCTGTAACTTGAACAGTTTTTGCTCGACGATGACAGTCAGTCAGTATGGACATGTTATTTTATAAGTACTATAGTTAAATTATCCAACTCTGTATTTGATTACTAAGGCAAATATATCCTGGATTTTTGACATTTGGACGAAGCACTTTAATGCATGACGGATTATGCTGGAATTTATTTAGTTATTTACAAATGTAATACTATCTTCACGCCCATATCCCCGAAGAGTTAGACAGAGAGACAACCAGGGCACCCACGACTAGCCGAAGACACTAAGTCCTACGATGTGATAAGTGGCAAGCCTATAGTCAACCAGGCATACATTAAATCCCAAGCAACATTTTTTTATTAGAAATTTAAAAAAAATACATATTTCCTTTTTGTTACCCGACCTGGGAATCGAACCATGTCATAAAGTAATGAAGTCAAGTCCAACACCTGAACCGCTAGACCACAGAGGCGATCATACGCATGAAACATTCATACATCATACGTCACTCCAATTAATTTTAACTCTATCTCTTCCTAATTGTGTGACAAATATTAAGTTTAAGCTAACAATTTTGGCCCCTACTTTGTAGTTTTTATCTATCGAGTATAATAATCGTAATCGTGTTACAGAAGGTTTATTGTGATGAAATATGAAGTAAAAATTCTCACATTTTTCACTGCTAAAATTTGTTTTAAAAGACGTTTTCAAGATTCACCCTGCTTTATCAGAGTGAGTTAATCTTGAAGTAAATATGATTTGGTTGTTTTTCTCTTTCTTTTCGTTTATATCATCTACAATTTTGTTTTTTTTCTTTAAGTATGAGTACAAAATCTTGGGGGGTAATGGTTAACTCTAGGCTGGGGTATTAAGTCTCAAGTATGAACACGTTAAGTGAGCATTGACATTTTATCGTCCGGAATCACCAGAAAACTAGGATGGCAGAAAGATATTCGCAGACATTTGCTTAATTTAAATGTAAAAATACTTTTATACGTTTTATAAAAGTATTTTTACATTTAAATTAAAGAAATGTATTAAAGAA
>NJDC01005659.1:175285-193286 GCA_002245475.1 Calephelis virginiensis
TTATTTTTTAGAAATTATCTATCTGTATGTTGATAATGGTAAAAACTAATAATATTAAAATCGTCTTTTATGGAATATCCAATAACATTGAAATCGTTAAGTATATTCAAAATGTATAATTTAATATATGACTAGTAATAATAATAACTTATTGTTTTCTTAATTACGTCTTTTAAACTGGGTTTTTCATTGAGAATTGATACAAGTATTTGAAATTTATTTTTGAAAAATAAAATATAAAATGGTTTATTTTATTTCACAAAAGTTAATGTAATTAATAATAAACCTTATAAGCTATGAAATATGTAATGATTTATTTTTTAGTGATATAGCTAATTAAATAAGCTCATGTTTGATTTACTCATATTGAAGATTCTTTTTTCATTTTTTTTTCTCATGGGTCCTTTAAGTATTACATTAATACTCCTAGCATGGAACATACGGGGACCTTTAAATGAATACCCAAAACATGGAACATACGAGTGGCACTTACGTGCGTTGACAGTATTTCAAATCTCCCACCGGATCGGAATCGTGGCCACATTCTGTGATCCGGCGAAAAAAACTTATTTGTTTTTGGTTCAATGAATTATGATAATTACATTGTAGAGATAATACTGCAAAATATGTGTAAGTGTAATCTAAAACAATGACAAAAGCACGTAAAAGGGGTAGGTCAACAGTGAAACAGAGGGAAAATTTTATAAAGCAGAGACAAACTTTGAGAGAACAGTAATGAAATTTTTGTAACGAAATATCGAATTTCATTTTGTAGAACACACTCCTTATGCTCGGGCAAACTGCCCTGTGCCTGGTCTTTAATAAATCGTTGCTTTTAGCTTCAAAGATTGCCAGTTTTAGTTTAATCTAATTTATAAATGAATAGTTGACTATCTACAATTGACATACAGGAATAACTGTTTTTGAACTACGATTTGCATTATGCGTATTACAATTTGGAAAATATATGTCAAATTTGTAGACGTTACTGAACCCGATAATAATTCATTTCCAGCCTGAAAGTTTCATAGAAGTTTTTATATACATAAGACTTTTCTCTTTTCTGTGGATTAGCGATCCGGTGTAGGACTTGACTCCATGAGATCCCGGGTTTGAAACCCGAGTCGAAATAAAAAGAAATTCTGTTTTTCCAATTTTCTACTAAAACAAGTTGCCCGGGATTAGAAATGTGGCCGGTTGGCGATATGTCACCTATTATCACATTGTGGGACTCAGTATCTTTGGGTACTCATAAGTGGCCTGGTTGTACCTTTGTTTACCTTTTCGGGAATATATACATGAAGATACATTTTAAAAAATATGAATTATAAACATTTAAGATTTTTATATGATAAGCCAGCGAACAAATACACAGCTGTCCCTGATGGTAAGAGATTGATGTGGCCTATTGACACTATACGTTAAAAGTAAGTCAATGTCCTGAGGCTGGCGTGTTACGGCTATTATCCAAGTCTACCAGCTACCCTACCCTCCGGACCGGAATCTGACAGTGTCATTATGACATCAGAAATAAGTAAGGTGGATTCCTACCCGGGAAAGTGGCTCCAAATCACTCTACCACTAGCTCTCTAGCTCATAATGACTTTGGCATTTTACGAGCTGCTAGAGAGAGAAAGAGATGGTCTACTTTAAACGGAGATCCGAAACTAAAAAAAACCCTGTGAATAATGAAGTTTTATCATTAGCCAACTCGTCTTTAGATACTAAGAAGTATTCCTATTTATCAACATCCTACTAATATTCTAAATGCAAAAGCTTGTTTGTTTGTTACACCTTCACGCAAAAACTGATGAACCGGTTTACATGAAATTTGGCACACACATAGGGGGCAACTTAGTTTAAAAACAGGACAGTTTTTATATCGAAAAAAAGTCCTGTGGTACCATTAACCAATCGGGAAACGCTGCGGGCAACAGCAACTAATAATATACTTAATCCCAGTAGTCTGCCACATTTCGTTGCAAACCCAGAGCTCACTTTACTGATCTTACTTCTCCACTTCAACCTGTCTCTGACTTAGTCAGTTACTTATTCTAAAAATGTAGATTATGATCGCCGCTGTGCTCTAACGGTCTGACTTCAGACTTGACTTCTTGAGGTCTCGGGTTCGATCCGGGTCGGGCAATAGAAAATGCGTATTTTAAATTTTCTAATAAGGATGACGTTTCCCTGGATTGGATATGTTCCCAGTTAGCCACCTAAGGCCACCTAATATAAGGATGACGTTTCCCTGGATTGGATATATGCCCAGTTAGCGATAGGCTTGCCACTTATCACATTGTGGGACTTAGTGTCTTCGGCTAGTCGTGGGTGTCTTGGTTGTGCGTCTACCTCTTCGGGGATATGGTCTTGAAGATACCGTACTGTACTGAAGATCACGAGATCATCTGTCTCTTGCTTGCTTTTTAACTACATTATAAAGTAATTCCTACAAATAGAAATATTTAAGTGATTTGACGCACCCAAGTATTTCCAAGCATGTCCAAGTATTTACGTTCAACAATTAATAGGTCTTATCACAGACGAGTATAGTAATGTAATCGTTATCATTACTTTATCTTGTGGAATATTTTACTGCGTCTTATACTAATCTGTATATAAACGTCTCACTTTACAAATAAATTGTATTTGATGAATTTGTAACACAGGCACACATTCTAAGTCATCGCATTGTTACGCAGTACAAGCAAGCAAACATGTCTTATAAGTGATCAAAATAAATGCGAAAGTTTGTTTGTTTGTTACTCCTTCACGCAGAAACTGCTGAACCGATTTACATAAAATTTAGCGCACACGTATAGGGTAATGTGGATTAGCACATAGAATAGTTTTTATCCCGAAAAAATGTTTCTGTGGGACCATTTACCACGCGGGCAACTGCTATGTCTTATGTGTAATTAGAATCAAACGAACATTTGGACAAGACACATTCACTAGATATAGATACTTTTGCAAACTGGCAAGAATGTTGTGTAACAGTACGCTTAAATTGGTATTGGTTCCTGGACCCCTGGCGACAGTGCTCGCCATAGTCGTGTTCCATAGTATACCTGTTATAGTAGACTATTTCCGTCTTTACACAACTCCACCTTGGGATCGAACCTGAGACCCTATAAAGTCAAGTCCAACAACCGCTAGACCACATAAGCAATTTAATTGGTTCCATATTTTCTGTTTTGCGAGAACAACATAGAAACAGCTCAGAAACGAAAAACACGACAATAGCCATCATTGACACTCTAGCAGCAGGAATAGTTATGGCGTTACCAATAGAGAAGAGATTCTCTTCAACCTAATGAATATAGAACATCGACTGATATTCATATTTTAAATAAATAAAAAAACTACTACTGTTTTACATCATCAGGGCTAAAACTTAAGCTTATTAGTGGTCAAGTGCACACTGATTAGTGCATGCTGTTATAAGCGAAACAGGTGGATTATTCATAAAATAATAAATTGTGATACGTAAAACAGTACAAATGTTTTATTTAAAAGATGAATATTTAGAAGTTTTACCGACGATGGAAAATATCAAATATATCGATTGATATCGCACAGCATGATAAAACGGAGTGATATAAGATACTGTACAATGCTAATATTAGTCAACGACGATCTGCCGGAAATCGCGGAAGGGCTAAAAGAGGAATATGCAAACCTTTGAGTACAAAGCGAGCTAAAATCCTTTGAGCCACAAACTGAAAAGGAGTACTGGTTTAGCTTTACACAAATATTGTCACAAATATTGCAACATGCAAATATTATTCAAGTAAATTTACTTATGTAATACTAGTTTACACGCTGCTTCGTCAGATTAGAATACTTACTTTGGATAGCGGTCTTGGTTAACTTAAATATATCTTCATACAAACTTTTTTCATGGTCCTTTGAGTTTTTTTAAAGTAGCCCATGCTAGATCGCAAATCTCTAAATGTATGCATATTAAATTGTATCAAAATCTGTCCACCGGTTTAGCTGTGAAAACGTAACAAACATACTTTTATATGCATAATATTGAGAATAGATTCATTATTATTAGTGATCAAATGAAGATTATTTGTTTAACAGTTAATTGAATTATTATAAATGGATCTCTTTCTTTACCCTAATCATTACAAAAAAAGGAAGGGGCCATCAATTAGTTTATAAGTTTCTGTATTTTGTTATATGTTAGTCCAACACCTCTCCATTTCATTTTTCCAACACCCTTCACCCTGATGAGATGTAGCGCAGTGAGATTTAGCGCAATGCATTTTTACGCTAAGTCCCTTGCAAGGTAGACGGAAAGCTAAGTATTAATAATGGTAATAATATTAAATTAATTAATAGTAGATAAATATTATTTTGTGCGATTTGATAGAATTTTAGTGTTAATTTTAGTATCAATGGAGTTCAAATTCAATATTATTCTCCCGCAATTGCAATGACTCTTTCGGAAAAAATGACGGTTTACTACGATCTCCCTTCTCCCCCAATAAGATTGTATGAGTTTCGCCTCTCCCCTTAAACACCTTACGTAATTTATGGACAGTTTGTAGCGCAATAACTCGGCCAATAATGAATGAGTTATTATTATTATTTTTCTTATATTATTTTTTAGGTTAATATAAAAAGTGGTCCCATTCTAGTCCATTGATATTTATTTAACTCACAGTTTTTAACATCAAAGCTGAATAACTACTGAATACATCCTTAAAGGAATGGTATTTGTATTTTAGTCTCCATGCAATAGAGAGGCTCTAAAAATAAAGGGAAAGATTTCCAGCCATAACTTTATTCGGTTGCGAACAAAACCATTCACTGGCTAGCGCTTTTTCGTATTTATTCAATACTACTCCGGCGAACTTCATTCCACTCGTTCAATTTGTATTTTTTTTCCATAAGAAGCTCTACTAAGCATCTTCTTGGACAATCTAGTCTATCGACTAATGAGTAATTCTAATTTCTCTTAATCTTCTAAGCTACAGTCTCTAAGGATAAGTCCATCAACTTTTACTTAGTGTCTCTAAACTTAAGTTCCATTGGTACCTTGAACTTAAAACACTGTCACTTGATTTTGGCACTAGAACTTTGGGAATCTACACAACACTACACTTGTTCATATGGCTTTGTCCTTTTCAGCTTTCTCGTTGTACCTGTGATATCGAGGAGCTGGATTGCCTCGATGTTCATATGATGGTGAAGTCTATGTTGATGAGCTTCTGCACTTTCTTTATAACGTCACTGACAAACTCCACTTTGAGATCCCGATGGAGGTCATCATTTCTTATGTACCAGGGTGCCATAAGTTCATATCGGTCTTAGGACTTGTTTATATATTAATACTTTGTTCTGGATTGTTAGTTTCGAATGTCTGCCAATAAGCCAACACATATTTATATAACGCATGCCTAACTCTTCTCGTTTCTTTTTTACATGAGCTTTCCAGCGTAGCTTTGTATCGAGTGTCATACTTAGATATTTAGCTGTGGACTATGGTACTATTTTCTCTTATGAATTTATGTTATGGCTGGAAATCTTTCATTTTATTTTTAGAGCCTCTTTTTTGCACGGGGACTAAAATACCCTATAAAATGGTAGAATATGTTAAACTTAAATATTTTTGTAACATCTCATTTACACACATATTCCGCAAATAAATAATTTTCTTTCTTTCTTCTTACAAACACCATTTCTTATTACGGCTGTATACAGTAGTTATTCTGCTATTTTTGTAGTTTAGAAATTGCAAATATACATGTAGTACAAAGAGACCTTATAACATGAATTCTGAAACGTATCTAATTTAAACTTACTGTAGGGTTACTCTTGAATCTCGATATGATGTAAATCGGAATTTGTAATCGTATATGTCATTTTACGTACTTTTGAACACAGTACTAGCGGCTTATTAGTGCTGTATTCAAGAATACCTTAAGTGACTTGCTCGATTCTAAAAAAGTAGTATCTTCACGCCCATATTCCCGAAGAGGTAGGCAGAGGCACAACCAGGGCACCCACGACTAGCCGAAGATACTAAGTCCCACAATGTGATAGGTGGCAAGCCTATCGCCAATCGGGCACATATCCTATCCCGAGCAACATTTTTTTATTAAAAAATTGGAAAAACCCAATTTTCTTTTTGTTGCCCGACCCGGGATTCGAACCCGGGAGCTCAATGCAGTCAAGTCCAACAACCGAACCGCTAGACCACTGAGGCGACCATTGTTCGATTCTAAATTCCAATATTGAATGAATCGAGGTTCAAGAGTAAGCCTTCAGGTCATCTTACATGTACATAAATATGTTTAAGCTAAGACCTCTTACAAAGGAGACAAAGAGTACAAAGTGCCTAGTGAACAAAGTTCTCCGGTTAGGCTAGTAAATAAATATAATCGTATAAGCAAAGGCTAGTTTACATTATTGAAGAAGGGTTAGCCCCGCCTGGCGAAGCGTTGCTTTAACTTTACCCTCGCTGTCGGGAAACCTCCACCTTGAATCTGTGCCAACACAACCCCTCTAAAGTTCAGATTTATCTTGCAGCCGACCGACACTGTCTGTGCGAATTCTAAAAGTTTTCTACAGTTTCGTTAAAATTTTCATATAAATTCAACTTGTACTCCTATGGAGAAGAGATTTACTTTTCCTTTAATTTCACCGTCACATATTCCTGCCGCCGTAGCATGAATGCTCACCATTATACTGATCCATATTGGAGGGCAAACACAGTTACAAGTTACACTTGCAGACGCGCAAGATCCCAGTTTTAAGATAATAATGCACTTATAAAATCTATGTTGCCTATAGAAAATGATTGTCTCTAACCTAACGGAGGTTTGTTTGCTTGTTCACTATTAATCAGGACACCTACGATTAGCCTTTTTTCAGTTGGCCGGGGTGGAATTCAAATCCAGAACCTTATTTTATCACTGCTAAATCCGGACCACTACACCTCAAAGACGTAATCTTATTATTTACAAATTACGTGTCACGTTGTTTGTCCGCGATGGACAATTAAACTACTTAACCGATTTCAAGTTTTCTTATTTTTCAAACCTTCCCTGTATTTAAACAAATAATTTAAAACCAAAATTAACCAAATCAGTTCCGCCGTCCTCGAGCTGTAGTGAGACCGACGAACAGCAATTGATTTATATATAGATGCAGACTGCAGTGTCAACTTCCACCTTGGAGTACATAAGTCAGTGTATTTTAAAAAGACAACTAAAATTTGTAACTAACGTTAAGTTTACATTTTTTTTATTTATGATATTGGAAGGCAAACAAGCAGATGATGGTAAGAATTTCACACCTTCTATAGACACAAAAGATGCTAAAGATGCGTTGCCACCCTAAGGCCGGGATCTTAGGCCTGGAGCAAAAGTAAGTTGCTAAAAGTAGGCTACCTTACCCTCCAAACCGGAACACGTCAACAGCAAGCACTGACGTTGTGGTGGCAGGAATATTTAAGGCGGTGATACCACTCCGGGTGAGTCGCTGCGAAACTATACCACCTAATAGGATGTCAGAGTGCTAGTGACGGTAAGCCTGTGCTCGCCTTTTACAAGCTGGCTGACAGGAAGACAGATAGTCTATTCTGCGAAGGATCCCGGACCAACACGGAGCAACGTTAGCCTGAAACGTGATAATATAAGCACTGATACCAGAGAAAAAGGATGGAGTGTATTAGAAACTGTATATCCTTTCAAACGAAGTTATCTACGTATTAAAATACGTCATAGGTATTAGTCGCGTATTATCTGCAATTGGCTGCGGATGTAGCTGCATAGGGTCGATTAATCAGTGCAGATGCACGTGGCCGGAGGTTCCATACAGCACCGCACATTATACATCAGGTAAATCTTTTTTGACGTCTTTAAAACTGCTCTAGTGGAATCCGATTCATAAAAACGAATGGCAGTTTAAAAGCAGTAAATTTTAATACATTTACATAAAAGCTACTGGGATTTTATTACAACGTCGAGATTGTATAGTTCTTCTTTTGAAAATTTAATGAAGGAATACACTTAAATAGTAAAAAAGTGTCTTTATTTTTAAATTTTGGGGCATAACCAAAACAAAAAAAATAGACACTAGTGGTAATTTTGTTCCGCACTCACTTATCGCTGTCTTCTTTCAACGATAGTAATAGAAAGAGACAAAACACTAAAAAGACAAAACAAGAGACAAAATTCTGACTGAGATAGTTCGATACTTTTTCTACGGCCAACACAAGTGGTTTTTGAGTTATACTTAATAAAGTATTTTAAATAATCTATGCTTATGTACGAAGAAGAGAATGCAGAAAATAAGAATACAAGAATGAAGTCATGTAGATAAAAAATTATACAAGCATACCGAATTTTATCAAAATCGGTACAGTGTTTGGCCGTAAAAGCGTAAAATAAGTATTCAAAATTGAATATAACTCAAAAACCACGTAGCGGATATCGATAAAACTTTTAAAGAACCACCTCGGAATTATGACCTATTTTTAAAAAAAAAGAATCATAAGAGTCCTAACGTTAATGACTGAGTAATCGAGTAACAAATGCATAAAAAGATAATATAGTCGACTCTGTGGTCTAGCGGTCTGACTTGCCTTCTCAACGTCACGGGTTCGATCCCCGTAGTCAGGCAACAAAAAAGCTAGAAATTGTTTAGTTAAGTAGTAGATTAGAATAGTTAGTAAAGTTAGGAAACGTTGCCCGGTATTTGAGATATTCAAGCTTGCCACCTATCACATAATGTGATAGTGTCTTTTTTTGTCGTAGGTGCCCTGAATCTGCCTCTGCCTATCTCTTCGGGGATATGGGTGGATCAATGATCTCCACCGCAAATTTAACTAGAACATTTGACAGGCAAAAGGATCAAAGAATTTAGATTAATTACTACTTTCATAAATCATATTTACGCATTATGTATGTACAACATACGGCCGTATCAGTCATATTCCATTTTTTTTAGTTAAACTGACGAATTGCAATTTTTCGATATTTAGTAGTAAAAGAAGTAAGTAGTAGATTAGTGGATTAGTGGATTGTTACCATCGCCTTGCCTATTCCTGCCGCCATAACGTAAGTGCTTGCCATTGTCGTGTTCCGGTTCGGAGGGTTAGGTAGCCGGTGCACTTACTTTTGCTCGAGGTCTTACATTCCGGCCTCAGGTTGGCAACGCACCATTACCACCTTTTGTGTCTGTAGGTGCCCTGATTTTTTTTAAATTATAAAATCCGTCTGATTGTTTGCTTCCCAATATCATACAAAAAAAAGGAACACCTCGTCAATCAAAACAAGTCATCATCGAGAATGATTAAACCTGTACTGTATCTCATCAAAATGGATTTAGTAAGTGGTTAATAGATACATAGTATCTTTAGCTAGGTTGTGGTTAATAATAAAAATGTTACCACAAAAAGTAGACATCTGTTTACCGTATCACTGTCTAAAACTGACATCTGACCAATAACATGCTATACGTCGATGACGTGGCAGCATATTATTGGTTGAGAATCCAATTTTAGAGTGTTTAGTGAAACATGTATTCAATGAGGGTTTTTTTTCAAAACGGTATACATAGAACGATAATATTACTATTTTCTCTAACAAAGACCTTCAATTTCGTTTTGGAATTTCCTAAAGCTTTAACTATCAAAACAAAAGTTTTGCTGCAAACCGCACAACAAACATGGCATTGAGTTTTTTACATACATACATATGTTCACGCAAAGTCCCTTACGAGGTAGGTAGATAGCATCGAGTGCCAGACCTCACGATCCTGACAAACCTGTCTAGCTTTCTTCACATAATTACCCATTTCATACAAACACGCCGGTTTCGGTGACTCTTAACACCACCCTCCGATAATATCCGAATGATCTGATCGTGGAATGTTAGCCTTCGTCTCCCCGGGTACCTACATCCGCATTGTAGTATATCAGCTTTGTCAATATTTCATCTGTCATTCTTTCCACATGACCGAACCAGCGGAGCATGCCCTTTCGCATTTTAACACCAACACTTTCTTTCAATCCCACACTTTCTCGGATCTCACTGTTGCGGTCAGCGAACGTTACACCACAAATTTACCATAACGCTCTCATTTCGACCGCATTTATCCTACTTTTATGCCCTATCTGACACACCCAACTCTCGCTTCCACTCAATAACGTTGGGATAAGCACAGAATAATGCAAAGCGAGTCTAGTTTTTTGTTTGAGTTTTTTAACGTAACATATTTTTGAATTGTTTGTTATGCTTTATAAAATTGCAATATTTTCTGACAAGCTTTTAAAACTCGGCACAGGCTTAAATATACCTTTAATTTTATAAGCAATTATATTGAGGAAAAATAGTATTATTTAAAACTTTTTAGAAGAGAGTTTCACCTAATGCCAACGATAAAGAGTATAACTTTTAGAAAAAAGAACCATTACTTCTTAAAAACCCTACATCTTAACAAGAGGTGATATGTTCCTATCTCTTTACGTTTTAATATAAAAACATTGATCTTGTTGCCTCATTGGATTAGCCGGCTTAAAGGATTAGGGGTTAGCCGGCTGTCGCTTTAAATATTGAGCAAGGGTCTTAGGGTATTTCCTCGACGACTAATATTACTAAGCATTAATGAGTTTTGTATACTATAACTAGCAGCTCGTCCCAGCTTCGCACAGGTGAATAAATTTGTATGTCTTCATACATATAAACTTTCCTCTCTACCTGTTAAAAAAAAACGTATTAAAATACGTTGCGTGGATTTAAAAATCTATAAATATTGTCGCCTCTGTGGTCTAGCGGTCCGGGTGTTGGACTAGACTGCATGAGGTCCCGGGTTCGAATCCCGGGTCGGCCAACACAAAGAAAATTGGATTTTTCCAATTTTCTAATAAAAAAATGTTGGTCGGGATTGGAAATGTGTCCCGTTGGCGATGGGCCTGCCACCTATTACATTGTGGGACTTAGTGTCTTCGGCTAGTCGTGGGTGCCTTGGTTGTACCTCTGCCTACCTCTTTGGGGATATGGGCGTGAAGATACTTTATAAATACATACTTTGAGGTTATTCAGCGGAAGGCGACTTTGTTTTATACTACAAGTATGTAGTGAATATTAAATGAAATTAAGTAATCACGTCGTCGTGACTAGATCATCTCATCATCTCATCATCTCATTTCATCATCTTCATCATTTCAAAATGGTTTCACATAAATTTCATAAAAACTGTCAGATGTTGTTTTTGTTATGTCTATTTATACCCACAACTCAAAATATTATATACTTATAAGTTAAAAACCACTATTCCGATCGTGTTCAAATTATACTTAACCATCATGAGAAATCACACATACATACATACATGCCTTCACGTCAAGGGTAGGCAGAGAGTGTCGAGTGCCAAACTTCACGATCCTGATATACTTGACTGACTTTCTTTACCCTTCATACAAACACGCCGGTTTCACCTTCGGATAATATCCGAGCGATCTGATTGTGGAATGTCAACTTTGGTGTCCTCAGGTTCCTACATCCATCCTCATTCACATGGTATATCTGCTTTGTCAATCTTTCATCTGTCTTTCTTTCCGCATGACCGAACCTATACAACCGAAAATCATGACCTTCCCGAAAAACAACCGTCAAAAATTGTTCGTTATTGGCCGAGTTTTCGCGTAATAATCACAAAAAGAAGTCGAAATGATAACCTCCTATTTAGAGACCGTTAGAAAGATAGCAATCAAATGTGATACTCTCGTGGTGGTAAGAGACAATCAACGCTTATCGATATTGCCAATGCCAAGCTATCTTGAGGCTGGGATCTTAGGCCACGTCTAAAAATCCACCGGCTGGCTACCCTACCTTCTATCAAGGAACTCCACAATGGTATTCACTAACACTGTGGCCGCAGGCAGGACTGGATAAGACAGTATTAATATATTCAAACTGCTGTCCTTCTTCCTCTATTAACAGGACAAGAAATTACAAAAAGTTCCACTCTACAACGATGTTAATAAAATATATTTATTAAAGAAACTATCTTATATACATATATAGAAATTAATAGTTATTTTTCTTGGTCATCTCTCGTGAACGGATGGAACAATTTTGCTAATTATTTCTTGTAGTGTTAGTTATTATAAGAAGAAGGTCCGTATCAAAAGAAAATATATTCATAGTTTAGATTCACAATTTGGTCCACTGGAAAATCTTTTTTTTTTATTTATAAGTACTCGTTAATTTGAAATGTTTTACATTAAATCCGGCAGACTGCGCTACTATCGAAGCATCAAATATTATGTTGTAGCTATAAATGCCAAGCGTTACGAAGTTTGCTGGGTCGGCTAGTTGTAACATATACTATACACGATATTCCAATGGCCTGTACCTTCAAACCCCCATCAATGTACGCTTAAATTGCAAAAAATTTTCTCTCTTCCAACTATGATCCACACTGTGAGCCAAGTCTTCCATCATGGCGATTTTTGATAGTGCATCCGAATTGTTAACCCATCAGCGCGTGATTCCGGAGCTTACTTACGGAAGGCACATGCTGATTAATTTACAATCCTGGATGCAAATAGGCACCTGAAAGAGGTCCAACTGGATAATGTTCCGCCATCTTTCTTGTAACTGCTCAATTACTTATTTGTAATCCTTTATGAGTTGTGCTTAAGAATGTACTTTCAGACACAAAAGTGAATTCAACTTCGTAATCATTCTTCTGTCCTGGTGGTAATAGATAACCGTTACCTATAGATACCATAGATCACTCATGGTTGTGATATTGTGCATTGAGTGCAAGTATATAGGCTACTCTGACATCTAGCAAGTAACAATACAACGCCGGGCACTTACATTATTACTACAGGTAAAGCGGCAATACCAATCCAGACGAGCTGTTGCACAGCACTATAGCACTAACTACCAGAGGGCGATGAGGTCGTCACGTACCGGCAGCAAACTATTTGATGTCATATACTAGGACCTTCATTTAATAATTTAATTAAGTAACGGTCATCTCTTACCTTCACGCTAACTAGATCTACTATCATATAAAATCAAATTGTGACAAAGTCATCATATTGTATGACAAAATTCTTAAAAATTACTTGTCGGAAGTATGTGTAAGAGTCATGATTATATAAAGCTCACCTAATGCATGCGAGTTTTGGCGTTTACCTGCAAACAAATAAAAAACATAATTAAAGAGATTAAAATTACTAATATTCAATAACCCTCGACACAACCTACATGTACGTCAGCTTTCAAACAAAAAGTTCGCTTAGAAATTGACCCGACCGTTTAAAATTTATGATGCCACAGACAGACACACACACCGAGAGACACGTTAAACTTGTTACACTCTTTTTCCGTCGAAGGTTAAAAATAAAGCAGTTAGCTAAAGTATTCAATAATATTCTTAGCCTCTGTATTTACAAAACCAGTAACATACATATTAAAATTAATTTATTCATGTCCATATTTTTTTATATCATAATATTGCGAACAAGTCTACGATTCTCCTAATCGTAAGAGATTACGTTGCCCATAGACATAGACGTAGACAGACTTAGATATAATTGGCCTGGAGGTGTCCTTTTGCCAGAGTGTTAGGGCAAGTATACCACTGTCATAATAGCTGCCGGCATAAGTGAGATACCAACCTGGGCAAGTGTCTACACAGTCCTCTACCACCCGTAGAACTATCACCAGTTCTAGATACTGTTTTACTTTTTTTCAGACAACTCAACTGTTTTACGCAGCAGAGCTCAACTTCTATATGTGAACGAAATTACGGGCAAAAGTATCTAAATAAAAGATATGAAAATCAAATATCACCTATGACCCTGACCTACAAATATACCAATTTAATTGTTATTTACTACAACTTAAAACATGATTTTGCAAAAAAGTTTATAGATTGGTCCAAGTTTCAAGAATAGCGGGAAGCGACGTAGAATTAAGCGAGCGATACAAGTTACAGCTACTACGCTCGTTCATTAGCTCGCTCGTATATTTTTTCAGTTTTGTGCTGGTCTGAAAATCTGGAAAGCAAGGCAAGGAGTTTCACATTACAATTTCCTGTGAGCAATGCACCACCTTTGGTGTCTACAGGCGACATATTATATTTATTTATTACTAACAATCTTAATAAATAATGATAAAAAAACATCTAATAATGATAAAAAATTAATTTAGCTGTTGAGAGTAATAGATATCCTGTTTTTCCTTGTTGAAATGATACATACAGATGGTACAAGAGGAAGTTTTAACTGAAATTGAAAAGTTAGAGGTTATCTATTCGTCAATATGTGTTTAATTGTTTCTTACGAAGTTGCGAGGGCTTCTTTTTTTAAGTAGATCGGTCATAATGCTGATGTGGTCCAATGTAAATGTGATTAAAATCAAATTAGTGTTTTTCAGACAACTATACTTATATTTAGTATGCAATGAAATTAGGGTACATTTTTTGCAATTTTACTCCGCTTAAATTAACTAAACCCCGCCATTCCATCCGCTTCCGCTAATGTTTGCTCCAGTGTAATGAAGCAATTGTTTTGACGCTTCTATTCATTGACATCGAGGGTCAGGTTAAGGTCGAAACACACTAGGGAATATTTACAGACTACTTAACTCGTCATTCAAATTGTGGCTCTATTTCCTGAAGATCAGAAATAAACTTCGCAAATAGCTTCCCCTTTGTTGGTCCGAACTCCTTTACAGAATAGATCTGCCTTTCTGGTAGGTGCTGCCTTACTGCCTTGCTGCAGTGCTTTTTGTTAGCGTGTTTTGATTCGGAGGACAAACTAGCCGGTAAACTTACTTTTGCTCAAGGTCTAACACCACTCGAGGGGACGTGAATTTCTTACTAATCCGTCTACTCGTTTGCCGTCCCAAACAACAGAAATGGTGAAACAAAGAAATTATCTTCACGCCCATATTACGCCCGTAGACAGAGGTACAACCAGGGCATCCAGACTAACCGAAGACACTAAGTCCCACAATGTGATAGGTGGCAGGCCTACCGCCAACCGGGCACATATCCAATCCCGAGCAACAACGAACAACATAACTCAAAAACGTTTAGTAGAATGTTAATAAAGTTTACGAGATATCTTTCGAAAAAATAATTATCAAATGGCGACATGGTACCTCATGAAATAGTTAAAGCCGGTTTTTGTAGTTTTGTACGAAACCGGGTGTCATTTAAATTGTGGTTAAATAAACTAATTGCAGGTGCATTTGCTTTTCTAAAATAGAAAAAAAAAACTGTCAACTAAACCGAATCGATAAGCGGAGTTATGCGTTTTGGCGCCATCGAGAGAAAAGATGGCCGAAGTTTTTTCATAATTATTGAATTTCGTGTTGATATTGAGTGAAATTAGTCAATTTTGGTGGCATTTTGTACAATTTTGTTCAGTGAAAGTGCACAAATGAAATAATCATGAAGAAATTAGCGTATCGTGTATTTCCTCGTTGCCGCCAAATCTCATTACATGAGCTTGAATAAACAAGCCACCGCTTTACCCAAGAGCCCGACATGACTTCCAGACGACTTATGACTGATGACTAAATAAAATTAATTGAAATTGATATAAAATTTGATGAAAATTTCTAAATGGCTAAATACTAACGTGAAGGCCAAAACCTAAAGAAAGAAAAAGAAGAAGTTACCTTATTAGGAAACAAAATAGGCATCAACATCAGCTCGTTAGTGGAGTAACGAGCAATCTCAAACTATGAGGATATTGTTAGTAATCGAATCACTGCTGCTGGCGAAATTCATATTCGAGTATGATACCGCAAGATAATGAATGGCAAATCTATTAATCTCCGGTTCCGATTCCGTGCTTGTTTGAAGAATCTATATGATCTATACGAATGTTACAAAAGCAAAAGTCTGTTACGCTTTTATAGCTGGCCTGATTTTGACGAATTTTTTATGCAAAAAGGACTAATAAAATAAAGTTTTTTTACATAGCCTAGGAGAAAGCAGTTGATAGGTAAGCATTTGGTAATGTCACTAACATAGTAACCATGACTAAATGCTGGATTTCCGAATACTATCAAATTTGTACCAACGTTTTAAACAACTAGTATAGATTTGGAGGGTAGCCTGTACTCTAGTCAAAGGCTAAGCATTCAAGCCACAAACTGGCAACGCACCATTTTCACCTTTGGTGTAACTAGACAACATGTATTTCTATTTAAAAAAACTGCCATCTAAACTCAAATAAAAACAGTGAAATGTTTATGAATACTTCCTGTATGCATATAATATATAATATCAGTGGTGGGCAAATTACGGTCCGTGGGCAGGTTCCGGCCAGTTCCGGTCCGCCGAGGGGTATTTTTTAGAAATAATATGAACCTCCTTAAAAAAATAATGCTCCAAATGCTTAATTTGAATATTTAAGATATCGATTCAATACTTAAAACATATATGTTGCGTATTTCATATGTTAAGACTTTATAAATAGATTTTATTTTAGGATAGGATTGTAAAATAAAAAAATGCCTTATGTTATCTTTATACAACGTTTTATAAACGTAATATTTACTGCTATTTTTAGGTGTTTTAATTAACCGGCCCGCCTCAAGAGTAATTTTAATTTACTGGCCCGCCACTAATTTTTTTTTAATATACCGGCCCGCGGTCAAAAGAATTTGCCCACCGCTGCTATAATATACTATACTATATGTATATACGTTATACCAAAGTGTAATTAAATGTCAGCCGGACCATGCCGGTTCTTTAATAAGGCTGATTTTCACGAGCAGTCTTTATATCTCTAATAGAGGTTCTAGATGGTTGTAAGTAAGTCCGGACCGTAGATCATCTGCTTCGCTGCCAGGGGTCTCATAACTTACGAGCGACGAGCTTAGATTTAATGGGTTATTGCCACTAAGAATGGGTTAGAATCACTAGTGGTAAAATGTTTACAGCAACTTGAAAGTGTAGTAACACCGCATCTATTCTTTACGGCATCATGATAGTGTTCGGCACTGTCATATTCCGATCCTGAAGGTATGGGAACGGTAGACTCACAAAATAAGGTACACCTCGGCCACAACACAAGGTGCAACTGTAGTGCATAGACCATAATCTGTTATCAACAGAAAAGCTCCTCGTGTTGATCCGGACTCCCTTGCAGAAAAGACAATCTGCCTTCCTACCTGGCTGCTCGTGAAAGGCGAGTATAGGCTTACCGTCACCAACACCGTGAACGCGCGAAACTGTACCACCTCTGTACCAGCAACCACCAACCAACTGTACCAGCGACTCGACCGGATTGGTACCACCCACCACCACCACCGCCCTGCCTATTCCTGCCGCCTTAACTTCCAATGCTTGTCGATGACGTGTTCCGGTTTGGAGAGAAAGGTAGCCGATAAACTTACTTTTGCTCGAGGCCTAACATCCCAGCCTCAGGTTGGCAACGGACCATTATCACCTTTGGTGTCTCTAGGCGGCGTGAATTTCTTACCATCAGGAAATAAGTTTGCTTGTTTGCCTTCCATTATAATAAAAGCAGTGTACTTATTCGCTGTCTTATCTCATAAATGTTCCACCTATTACGATATTAGCCCATCCTGTGTAATCATATTAGTGAAGACGGGCCACTAGATTGGACGCCGGAGTAAGTCGATGTCAGCCGGAGCAAGCCGGTTTCTATATTACGCTAATTGTCAGTCGCAATTTTCGGTGATATCTCTAAGTTGCTATAAGTGTTGACCTTTTGTTCGCTGTGTAGTGGATACCAGGAAAATATGCAATAACCTTAATCTTTGATCTTTTATTATTTTTAATACCAGCTGCCCCGACGAACTTTGTACCGTCCCTGGTCACGTACTTTTTTATCTTAATTTTTCAACTACTGTTATCCTCATGTTTAGGAATATGACAAATCTAAATATTTACACACACGTATCTTAACCCCAAATTTATTACGGGATAGGCAGAGAGTATCGAGTGCCAAATCGTATGATCCTTGCAGACCATT
>NJDC01005662.1:6761-26689 GCA_002245475.1 Calephelis virginiensis
CTTAAACTTTCAAACTTCAATCTCGGATTTCATCATTTTTTTATGTTTTATCCATACTAAACCTACTAATTTTATTAATGCGAACATTTATGAGAGTGCATGATGTTTGTTAGCCTTTCAAGCAACAAGCTACTAAACGGATTTAGATGAAACTTTACAGGAATGTAGTTTACACAACAGATTAGTTAAATAACAAACCTTTTATAAAAAATATAAATTGGTAAAAGCTTCGAGTGGAAGCTAGTATTATAAATGCGAAAGTAAATAAATCCATCTGTTGCTTTTTCACGACTAAGCTACTGACCCAATTTCGAAGAAATTTGGTATGTATCTAGCTAAAGATTCAAGTTTTATTTTTCAAAAATCAACGCCCAAGGAACCATAATAGGGGATGAAAGTTTGTATGAAAATTTCTGTAGGTAAAACTATTCTACGTTGACGTAGTCACGCGCCAATAGCTAGTAACTTTATATTATATTTATTATTTATTTACATAACTTATATTTCATTTATTTTCAAGCATAGGTATGTGAATTTAGTATTGCTTAAATTTAGTATTAGTTTATAAGCTGGAGTGGTTATTTGCATGCATTTTAGTAGTGATATTATGTTAATTTGGTTTTTTTTTCTTTCTTTTTATATGTAAGTATATATAAAAAAGGTAATTGAAAATTGTTTTTTTTGTTTGTAATATAAAATTATGATATGACTGTGTTATTCTACCGCTAAACAATAGCAAACTATATGAAATACAAAATGAAAATCCTTAATTGGCCTATGTTCTATGTATTTGTTAGATTAGGTTTACTCTGTAATTTGTGCTGTAGATTTTTTGTTGATGTAATAGATAAATAAATAAATATCCGATATGATACGATTGATTTAAAAGTAGTACCTGGATGACCAATCTTTGATAGCCGTTATGTATATCTGATGTACCTATTTAAAAAAATATTTATTTTATATACATACAAAAATACTTTAATAGATACCAGAATAAATAAAAAACTAAACACCCAGATCCAGGAAAGCAAATATATAAAATAAGCAAATTATAAATTTGTGTTATGGGTGCTAGGCAACGATACTAATACACAGAAATACTTAAATAGTTACCAGAATATGTTTGATAAAGATCCATACTAGAAAATGCGGACATTTAAATGTTCATCACACAAATGTCTGCCCCCGTCGGGAATTGAACCCGAGCCTCGCGGTTAGTTGGTGAAAGTAGGCGTGTACAGTAACCTTTCGAGGCGATCAATTAGAGACAAAATGTTGCCATCACATAAAATATTGCCCAGTTAGAAAAGTGCTCTATCATGTTAGAATATAAATCGTACACTCTGTGATTATGGAAACATAACAGAGTCTGATAATGTCTAGGAAAGTTAATGCTTTCCTGAAATATTATAGACATAATAAGTCATATTTGATATTAATCAGACCTAACATTAGAATTCTTATCAATCAAATACCATTTTAATCTGAACACCCATAACACAAGCATATAACTTGCTTACTTTGAGGTTAGATTCAATTTGTATAACTTGTCAAGGGAAATTTGTATTTAAATAACTTCAAAAACTTGTAGGTTATGAATTCTGGCTGGTATATTTGATATTTTCCATCGTCGGCGCTTGGTAAAACTTCCAAATATTCATATTTTTAAATGAAGAAACACTTGTACTGTTTTACGTATCACTTATAACTTATTATTTTATAAATAGCCTACCGGTTTCACTTATGACAGCATCATCAGGACTAGAACTTAATCTACTAAACAATATTTTTGATTAATTAACATAAATTCATTTCATACTGGGTAGATACAAAAAACTTTAATACGTTATACAATGGAGTTGCAAGCTATTGATTTTTTTCCACTGAATCGGGAAATTAATACCATTTGAGAAAATAATAATAAATAACATGTTGATTACCTTCATTTCATTAATTAATTACTAAATTACATTTTGTACAAAACATAAATAATTAAGCTTTACATATGTTAAAAACAGCAAAATGTAATTTAGTAATTAATTAATGAAATGGAGGTAATCAACATGTTATTTATTATTATTTTCTCAAATGGTATTAATTTCCCGATTCAGTGGCAAAAAATCAATAGCTTGCAACTCCATTGTATAACGTATTAAAGTTTTTTGTATCTACCCAGTATGAAATGAATTTATGTTAATTAATCAAAAATATTGTTTAGTAGATTAAGTTCTAGTCCTGATGATGCTGTCATAAGTGAAACCGGTAGGCTATTTATAAAATAATAAGTTATAAGTGATACGTAAAACAGTACAAGTGTTTTTTCATTTAAAAATATTCTGGCTGGATTTAGACTATTCTTGATAGGTAGATCGTGATTTTTAGTTTACTGTGGTAGTGTGGTTTACTGTGTAGTTAAAAAGAAGGAGATCTTCTAAATCTTACTGCTTTAGTGCCATACAGATGCTCGGCACAAACAAACTAATTCGCAAGAAAGCAATTAGTTTATTATGTACAGATATACGGTATTTCATCAAGGTGCGTAGTTAGCGCCATTTTAAACGAGTCAACGATACGGAGCCTCGGGATATAAGCAGTAATTTAAGTTGGTAAAACTGCAAAGAACAGTCACCAATTTTATTACTGCTTCGCGATTAGAGGACTCTTTTTAAAGGTAGGTTATGATTTTGAGGTAATCCTGAATGTTATCAGGATCTGACACGTGGTTTTTGATTTATTAACTTAACTTTGATCTTTAGTGGACCCGAGGTTGTTGAGGTATACGATTTTTGCGTCAATAAGTTTAACTCAAAAAGTACTACTCGGATCATATCTTAATTTTTAATTTAAATTTGTCTCTCTGGCAGGCAGTTTGTAAAAGGCGAGCTTTGGCTAAAATATGTGTATTCACTAACAAGAGCACTGGTGATAGAGTGGTGTGCAGTAATTAGCCGGGTCTACCTGCCACCATTATGACTTTGTCAAGTTACATCGCGGATATATACATATCTGTGGACAGGATAAATATGGCAATTAGGTATGGGATAAGCCGCCGGATAAGCAGCTATCTAGATTGCTTGAAATCCATTAGATTGAGATACATTATTAACATTGACTGTTAGTAACTAAGAGAAGCTTATTTTTAAACCTAAAGTGTCATAGATTTCGACACGTAACTTACTGAACGTAATCTATACCCACTGACGGTAAATGTTCTCATTTTAGTAAGTTACGATGGTCGCCGCGTCAGCTAGTCTTACGGCAAATGTTAATAATGTATCTCAATCTTATGGATTTCAAGCAATCTAGATAGCTGCGTATCCAGCGGCATATCTCAGACCTAATTGCCATATTTATCCTGTCCACAGATATGTTATTGGCAAGCGATAACATAAAAATGGATCAAAATATCAATCTTGGACAGCAACTTTTGGATTAGGATTGATTATTAATATTGGCCGTTAATGTATAAAAATTGTGCGTCACGTCGTAGTCCGCGATGGACTCCTAAACTAATTAACTGGTTTTAATCAAATTTGCACAATTTATGAATTTTGATCCAACTTGAAAGATAGGATAACTTACATATTAATTTATCGCTGGCGAAGCTGCTAGTAAGAACTAGTAGGTATACTATAAGTTACAACAACTATGATAAGACAAACTTTTTACAGCCCGACGACGGGTGAACTTTTAATGAAATTTAAAGTGTAAATTTTGATAACTTTGCCAGAGCCTGCCCAAAGATAATACATTAGAATAGAGCGAGCTCCGCTTTCCGAAAATCGGTTAATCAATAACGGAAAAATCTAGTAATATCCGTAACTTCTTCTTTTTTAAGGTTGAAAACTACCATCTGATCAAATTATTACTATTACTATTAATTAAAGTGAGTTGCAGCAATTTTTGCGTCATTTCGAAAGAAAGGAACATTTTGAATAACGAGTTTCTATTTTGGGGCACAGGGATGCAGAAATGGGAAAAAGGACGATCCCGCTTAAGACAAAAGGTCTGGTCACATTAGATATACAGAAACTAGTAATAGAAGAAAGTAAATAATAAAGTTAGTTACTAAAACATGTGTGTACTACCAGTAACCCGTTCGTTTATTTTTGATTATATCCATCAGAATCAGGACATTAATTATTGACCGGATATTACAACCTTGTTACAGGAATTGTGGCCATAAACAATTAAGTTTTAATTTAAAACTTCATTTGTGCGTGTAACAAGTTCTAAACCCGCTTATTTTTAAGCTATGGCGAAGAAAAAGGCAAACAGTTTATTATTTTCTGATAGTTTAGGTACCTAGGTTTATTTTCTTGTTTATTTTCTCAATGCTGTCAGTTTTTTTGTTTTTCTCCTTAAAAAGCTTCTGTTGTCATTTTCGTGAAATTAATTAAAAAAAATCACCTGAGTGGTTTAGCGGTCCAGGTATTGGACTTGACTGCATGAGGCCCCGGGTTCGAAGGCCGGGTCGGCCAGCAAAAAAAATTGGATTTTTCCAATTTTATAATAAAAACAATGTTGGTCGGGATTGGAAATGTACCCGGTTGGCGATAGGCTTGCCACCTATCACATCGTGGGACTTAGTGTCTTCGGCTAGTCGTGGGTACCCTGGTTGTGCCTCTGCCTACCTCTACGTGGATATGGGCGTGAAGATACTTTACTTTTACTTCTTTAGTTTAAAAATAAAATAAAATTGGCACTCGATACTCTCTGCATACCACGTAAGGGACTTGGCGTGGCGATGTGTATGTATGTAAATTAAAATTACACTCAAATTTAAATTTCACTTTTAACTTATTTTTGCTTGCATTTTTTTTTAATTTATCTTTTTTATTAAATTTGTTTAATTCGTGTGATTTGTACAAAGATATTTATTTTAAAAATAAGTAAAACTATTTTTACGCCCATATCCCCGAAGAGGTAGGCAGAGGTACAACCAAGGCACCCACGACTAGCCGAAGACACTAAGTCCCACAATGTGATAGGTGGCAAGCCTATCGCCAACCGGGCACATTTCCAATCCCGACCAACATTTTTTTTATTAGAAAATTGGAAAAATCCAATTTACTTTTTGTTGGTCGACCCGGGATTCGAACCCGGGACCTCATGCAGTCAAGTCCAACACCCGGACCGCTAGACCACAAAGGCGATGTTTTTATTTTAAAAATTAAAAAAAGGTGAATAATCCCTGACAAAAGTTTTACATCACGTGTATCTACATGATGTAGACTACATCATAGATGAGGTTGTCAACACAAGCGAAAAATGTATGCACTATTAATTAGTATAGCTTGAAAACTACTAGTCAGATCATGATAAAATGAATATGAAACCATTTCGGGGTTTGTATATCGGACGAGTAGTCGTGTAATTAACTGTGCAAGTCTACCGGCTACGCTGCCCTACAGACTGGAACATTATCATTATGAGGGCAGGAATAGGTAAGGCGGCGGTACCCTACCTGATATTTAACTAGGTGGTGGTAGAGTTTAGCAGCGACTCGCCCGGATTGGTACCACCGCCTTACCTATTCCTGCCGCAATAACGTCATGACGTGTTCCGGTTCGGATGGTAAGGTAGCCGGTAAACTTACTTTTGCTCGAGGCCTAACATCCCGGCCTCAGGTTGGCAACGCACCATTACCACCTTTGGTGTCTCTAGGCGGCGTGAATTTCTTAACATCAGGAAATCCGTCTGCTGGTTTGCCTTCCAATATCATAATAAAAATTAATTGAATCAGGCGTTACTTTGCGGAAATCCATAATAACAAATATAAAATAAGCGTTTATTTTGCTAATTCCGCGTAAGCAGTGTAACTGTTGTGCCAAATAATCCTCCAAATGACACAGAATGTGACAAACCTAACTGACGTTCCCACCACCCACCTCCGCGACCAGAACACGAATATAGGAAGAGCTCGGGAAACAATATAAATTGTCACGTTCTTTACATGTGACAACCCTACCTAAAGTTCCCACCTCCCACCTCCGCGACCAGATCACAAATTGAGTCCGAACACGGGAATCAAAACCACTTATCACGTCCTTCGCCAACTTTGTCGAAGCACTCACCACAGAGAACACCAAATCGCACTCGACGTACGTTTCGCCTCTACACCGAGGCATCCTCAGGAAATCGACCATACCGTACAAACGACGACACACGAGACACTCGTACGGTACGGTACGGAATTAGCAAAATAAAGACTTATTTTACATCTGTTGACTACCCGGGCAAGTCACCAGTGGAATTATTGATAATGACCTGATTTGCCTTTGCTCACCTCTTAGCTGCCAAGTAGGACCGCAGATGGTCTATTCTTCACAAACGAGGGCCCATGTTTTTAATGATAATGGAAGGCAAACAAACAGACGGATTTCCTGATGGTAAGAAATTCACGCCGCCTAGAAACATCAAAGATGGTAATGGTGCGCTGCCAAACTGAGCCCTGGATGTTAGGCCTCGAGCAAATTTTGCAAGCTACCTTACCCTCCGAACCGGTAATCGCGAATCGCTGCGAAACTCTACCACCTTGTAGAATGTCACGGTGTTAGTGACGGTAAGCCTATGCTCGCCTTTTACGAGCCGCCTAGCAGGAAGGCAGATGGTCTATTCTGCAAAGGAGCCCGGACCAACACTGGTTCACACCTAAGTAAGTAAGTACACCTAAGTAGGACCGTCCTTACTAACAGCTATGAAATTTAAATGTTGATGCAGTTTTATAGCGATTTTGTATCTTTGTGAATACGTGACCGAAAACAAAGTAATAAATAATGGTCACTCGACAGGTTCTGATACTCACGTCTGAATTCTCTGAGGCCCTTGAAGATCTCACGACATAACTTTGGTATAGAATTATTCATAGAGCAATGTTCTTATTGTACTACAAAAATTAAAAACGTTTGTAATTTTAGCGGTTTCAAAATCTAGCACCTAATCTGTATTTTTTTATCCGAGTCTCCATTGTGGAAAGCGCCACCTATCTTTCTCCTTGATAGCTAGTAAATAAATACTCCTGGATAAGACAAATTGAATCTAACCCCAAAGTAAGCAAATTATATGCTTGTGTTATGGGTGTTAGACAGCGCTACTAATACATAGATATATTTTAATAGATACCAGAATAAATTCAATAAACACCCAGACTTCCAAGTGCGGACATTTAAATGTACATCAGACAAATCCCTGCCTCACCTCGCAGTTGGTCGGTGGAGTTTGGAGTGTACGCTAACCCCTATACCCCTCAAACTTTTTTGGTGGTGGAACCCTTTTCAAAAGCGAAATTTTTGATAGAACCTCAAAATAAAAGAAAAAGCTACGTACGTTCTTTATTATTATTAAAGTTTAATAATAGATAGGTAATATAATACACTGTAAGTATATAGCTACTACAATCGATATGAAATTCTTACGTTACCGAGTGACTGACAGACAACGTAGTTTAGTAACTTTTGACGCTAGTAGTGTGAGGTGTTTCTTATTTTTCATCAATTGGTTTATATTAGGTTTGATCGAAGAGAGTTGTAGTCTTGTTATATCGGGTTTAGTATCCTGTCTATTGCGGTATTTGGTTTTGGTGATACAAGAAGTATATTTTTTCTCAATACTATTAGCATTCTTTATGAAGAGACTATACCTACTACTAGCATTCTCGCAGTGCCCCCATAAAGGCTTTGCGGAGCCCCCGTAAAGGCTTTGCGGAGCCCCAGGGTTCCGCGGAGCTGTCTTTGAGAAACACTGCCTTATACCAACGAGGCCGTCGTAGTAAGAAATTAGTATAAATAAATGTGTCGTTAACATTAATTGCTAGTGTTAGAGTGCTGTGCATTTTCTCGGTAAGGGATCTACCACCTCACTTGTTCCGCTCTTGCCGCCATAATGATAGCATTATGTTCCGAAGACCAGCCGATAGACTTGCACAATAGACTTAACGTCCCGGCGTGTGCGCTATAGCACCTATAACACACAACACCAGCAGACCATGGAGGTGTAAGTATATTACGTTAGTCTCTTACCATGAGCAGAGCCGTTTGTGCACTGTCTTATTCCGTAAAGAAATTGAGATGATATTTTAAATATCAAGAGTTTCCTTTTATAAATATACCGTTATAAGTACAATAACCGTTAAATCAAAAATGTTCAATAACCCTCAACAAAACCTATCTGTAATTTTGACAAGTACCATCACGATCACGTCAGCTGTAAAACCAAAAAAACCGCATCCAAATTGATCCACCCGTTTGGTAGTTATAACGCCACACGGACATACACCCACACACACACGCATACAACTTGTAACACCCCTCTTTTCAGTCGGGGATTAAAAATAGACTGACACATACAATATGTAAACCGGAAATATCGCTTAAGCATGGGGCTTATCAGTTCCAACTTCACAATTCATTATTTTTATCTTTGGTGTGCATAAGTTTTGTTTATTTCTGACAGTACACATGTTTGGTTTCTAGGAATAATTAAATGCACACCACTACATAATATAAAACAAAGTCACTTCCTCTGTCCTTTTGTGTGCTTAAATCTTTTAAACTACGCATCGGATTTTGATGCGGTTTTTTAATAGATAAAGGGATTAAAGAGGAAGGTTTATACGTATATTTAATACCCGTGCGAAGCCGGGGCTGGAATCTAGTTAGTATTTTTTTCCATTAAACTGTTAAAAATTTAAGTACAGTGAATCTTAAACAAATTTTAATAAGTAAGTCATCTGAGTACAAAAAATTAAGTGTTTCAGATTCAAACTTGGTGAATACACATAATATTGAGTATGTAAAAATTGTTAAAAATATGTTGAAATCGAGTATCAAATGATGGAATAACTGGTATAAAAAAATAGTATAGGTGTCATAACCTTCTCTTATTTTTAAGTCAGTTGAAAAACAAACCCGGACGGGTTCCTACAATTATTAATTAACTAGCTCTTGCCTGCGGCTTCGCAGAAACCCATTTTGCGGTGGGGATTAAAAGTAACGTATATGTTAATCCAGATCCCAATCTATCTGTGTTCCAAATTTCATACAAATCCGTTCAGCTGTTCGAGCGTAAAAGAGTAACAAATATCCATACATACACACTCACAAACTTTCGCATTTATAATATTAGCAGGATGTGTCAACTCTGTGTAGCATTAGTTCATTCTAAAAGCTCGAATTGTTTAGTTATTCGGTATTGAGCTTGACTGCATAAGGTCCCGGTATCGATCCACGGGTCTGTCAACAAAAAGCAAAATCTGTTTACTAATAAAAACAACTCCGGGATTAAATATGCGCCCGCTTAACGATAGGCTTGCCATCTATCGTATTGTAAGACAGTCGAACTAAGCTGCCACTGCCTATCACTTCGGGGATACGGGCGTGAAAGTAAATACTTTTTTATAAAGTAATATTACAGTGCGACCAACTTATTTGTTCAGTAGACAACGTTGCTAGTATGACGTTTGATGTCTCTGATTGAGAATTTTACCTAGAAAATAACGATCATAATGATGAAAAAAATTACTTCGGTTTTCACACTTCATAAACTGCCAACGGTATGACGTTTCACGAAGTAGCAGTTTAGTTCCGATTTTAGCTACTAAACAGTTAGGTCGGTGGCTCTATACAGGCTGTATTTGACATCGTAACGAAAACTTCTGTGGTAGTTTAGGTACATATCAGACTTCAAAATTCCGTTCACAGGTTTTGTCGGAAACAAGTGGTTAAATATTTAGCAGTTTTTCAGCCAGCAATGTATAGCAAGCAAAGTATAAGCATCAAGCCGCGCGTAGAAAGCTATAACGCTGACCTAACAACCGATTTAATTACATTGCTATTTTTAGTAAAAATGTGTTATTTATTAGATTTTAAATAAAAATCGAGTTGCGTGAGATAGTATTAATTAAGTAATAGTGAAAATAATAAAAAAATATATTTTCTTTTAAAAAAATCATGAAATTTTCGACACCAATTCCAACAACATATACATGTCTATCATGTACGGAATCCATGGTTGCATTTTTCGTTACGCTGTCATTTACACGGTGTATATAGATTATGGGCTTGCACATAAAATTATGATGCGCTGCGACTACATACGACGCGTCGCAAGAACATACGAACTGATTCGTATCGCGAATTTCTGCGATGTTACGTCACATTTGTTGACCATGTTATATTAAGTTCGCTCTGATACTGCGCACGTGGACAAGACGTTTACTGTAATGTAAAAAATGACAGATTTTTTAATATCAAAGTATCTTCACGCCCATATCCCCGAAGTTTTAGGCAGAGGCACAACCAGGGCACCCACGACTAGCCGAAGATACTAAGTCCCACAATGTGATAGGTGGCAAGCCTATCGCCAACCTATTTTTTTTTTTATCACTGATTAAGAAGCGCCCTGTTCTTTGGGGAACTAGTAATGAAGATTATAAACATCGGGATTCGTAACAGTAATAAATGGATGAACCCAAAATGTTCTTCGTTTCTTGTTCCTGTATTTCCTTAGCAATTACAAAAGGGCACACTTCTTTTTACGATCCATGTCACGACCTTGTTTTCAATTTAAAATATGTTTAGTACTGTTGACGGTCGTTGAAGGAATGGTCACCTTTGGAGACGCCTACCGCACGAAATCGCATCGTAGCAATTCGTGATGCATTCTACGTTGCGAATTCGTATCGCAGTTTTGTGTTCAAGCCCTATGTCTCAAACTTTGACACATAATATTATAATATTGCAGTTTAAAAATTATCACTTGAAATAAATTTTAAAATTCTTTTAGCAGTAAAAAAGTAACAGACAGACAAATGGACTGACAGATTATCGCATGTATAATATAAGTATGGAAGTTTGAAAGTACGTTCGGTTTTCACAAATCTGACAACCAATTTTAATGAAATTTAATGAATCTTAAATCACCAGCTAGAGCTTTTCCAAACTCCACATTTCAATGTCTTCCTGCGGGCGGGCTAAATTATTTAAACACGCAAACAAAGCTTCGGAAGTAAAAATTAATTCCTTACATATGAAAAACATTAAGGATCTTACATATGCATACATACAATTATTCATACAAAGACAATTGCGAAACACAAAATATGCCTCTGAATCAAACAAATCCCATATTGAAGTCTTGTACGACCAATTTACCTTTTTAGGGTTCTGTAAAGGAATTGCTAAAAAAAGAACCCTCATAGATTTGACATGCCAATTTATTACAATAATCTTAAATTAAAAATTTTCAATGTGAGGGTTCGTTTGTAATAAAACCATTACTCATCTCGATTACATCGCTTCATTTAAAAGTCCGCATCGCTATCAGCCCATCCGTTCTACAGAAAAATCTATAGTAAGAAAGTGAATAATCAAAAAAAAAAAAACTGTAGGCCCCAATAAAAACTTTCAACGGAAATTTATTTGAACGAATCATAATCAACAGCGTTAGAGATATGTAACTTATCCATTTATACTCGTAGGTACAAATACTGTGAATAACATAAAAATTAAAAACAACAGTTTACTTGTTCAGGAGTTATGATGCCAAAAACAGACGTTAAAAATATTATATGTTAAACTTATATCACCCCTATTTTTCAATTGGGGGTTAAAAACAAAGTTTTTGATTGAAAAATTATATATTGGTATTTCGGGACATTCAGTCAAATATCTCAATATAATATTTTCCTAATCTATGCTTTGCTTCTGTGGTCTAGCGTTCCGGCGTCAGACATGACATCTTGAGGTCCCGGATACAACCCTGGATCGGGCAACAAAAAAATTGTATTTTTTCAATTTTCTAATAAAAATAATGTTGCCCGGGATTGGATATGTGTCCGGTTGGCGATGGGCTTGCTATCTATCAAAATGTGGGACTTGTTACCTTCGGCTGGTCGTTGGTGCCCTGGTTGTGCCTCTGCCTATCGCTTCGGGGATATGGACGTGAAGACACTTTTTTTATGTTTCTTACTACGGAACCTTTAATGGGAAAGTTCGACTCGTACTTGACCACTTTATTTGATTTTCACACAGAGATTCAAAGTGGGACATTTGTAACAGGACCCCGGGGATATGAATATCATTCTCATGTTTCAGTGAGGTCACATACATGAACTGTGCTTAGAAATCAGATGGGAACCATTAGAAAATAATTACTTTCGTTAAATAGCTTCTATGAATTTTTGATTGCTTTCCTTTTTGAACATTATGTTTTATCGAATTTATTTCCTGTCTCTTTGAAGTCAATTTCGTAAACCCTGCCAGAAATACAAGAATGTGATAGATTTGAAGTGTCTGTTTGTGTTTTTGTGTGTATGTGTGTGTGTGAGTGAGTGTGCATATTCCGCTCTTACGTAGTAACGCTCCATAAAGAATTTTTTTGAGTGTAACTTTTTTCTGTTTCCTGAAACGTTCTACGATAAATCCTATTAATATTATAAATGCGAAAGTTTGTATGCTTGTTACTCCTTGACGCAAACCTTGAACCGATTTTCATGATTTTTGGCACACACATAGAGGGTACCTTGGATTAGCACATAGGATAGTTTTTATCCCAAAACAATGTTCCTGTGGGACCACGTGGGCAACAGCTAGTGAAGTCATAAAAAAGTGTTACCTCTTACATGTGTACATATACCTATTACAAAAAAAAAAACTTTTTGATATTTTATACGTTTTACGTTTTATTAATAAACATAGACTAAGGTAGAAGTAAAATTAAGTTGATGTTATAGTCTGTATCACATTGTAATAAAAACTATAGGTTAACCTTGGAGTACTTTACTCCGTGTTTATTAAAAAAACGGTTGATGTATAGAGAATCTAATTCTCCTTAAAAACTTAGTACATACTTTTTTTTTAAATTAAAACAAGTTGATTTAATTGCCTGGCCTAAATATATTGTTTTTAAATAACTTGAATTGTTTCCTGGAAATTGATACTCCAATTTAGCCAAGTATATTTTTTTTGTCTAACATAAATCTATAATTGTTTTTTCTAAATGTTTTTAAGAGGTGTTTTTCCATTTGTATATCAAATTGTTTATTGTACAAAAACAGTTATATCATTAGCGAATATGTAAAATGATGTTAAAGGTGAAGGATTACATTTTTTAAACTTAATTAAAAAAACGGATCCTGAAATTGTAGAAGTATTAGGTAGTACAAGTATAACAACACCGCAACCGTTTAAAGCTAATGAGACCCCGCCAAATGATTTATTTTCTTTTTTCGAATTCACAACAAGATCCGCTCATTAGCGCTGTAACCCGTATTTCATTTCCGGTCCGCTTAAATGTTTAGAAACAACAAAGCGTTATAAACTATTGTCTGTGACTTGCTTTATTTTATTTATTATATAAATAATATTTTCATGATATATTTATTTTACTAATGTAGCACATTTTTTTAGTGTAGCGTATAATATCAGGTACATATTATATCATACTATTTTTAACGATGAAAAAAACGGAGGTATAGGTTTGACTGCTATATTTTTATGTATGTAAATAGAATTTTCCATAATTTTTTAGTCGATTTGAAAAATATCTTTTTTTTAAAGGGTGTACCTACTTCCGTGGTTCCCGACCCGAAGTAATCCAAATAAAATACTCAATTTTGCAAATAGGAAAATATGTTCATTCCAATATTTAAATTTGCTCGGACGGAAAAAAACAATAATCTAAAATATATGTAAATTTACAAATATATGTACACGGATGCACCGGTGGAACGTGAATTTAATCCAAATTTTGTTATATTTAAAAAAAAAACCTTTCAATCGCCTCTGTGGTCTAGCGGTCCGGGTGTTGGACTTGACTGCATGAGGTCCCGGGTTCGAATTCCTGGTCGGCCAACGAAAAGAAAATTGGATTTTTCCAATTTTCTAATAAAAAAAAATGTTGGTCGGGATTGGAATTGTGCCCGGTTGGCGATAGGCTTGCCACCTATCACATTGTGGGACTTAGTATCTTCGGCTAGTCGTGGGTGCCTTGGTTGTACCTCTGCCTACCTCTTCGGGGATATGGGCGTGAAGATACTAAAAAAAAACATCCAAGGTCACCTTTATGGAAGGCGTGATTGCGGCATGATTACAAACGTCTGGATGTTGCTTAAAGCTTAAACATCATTCAGACGGTTGTAACGACGTTTATTTGTTAATTTTAATGTATGTTAATTCATCATCTTTAATGTCTCAGGATTGCGTGTCATTCAGTTGATTTTGTTTTCTTTATACCAGGTTTTTTTTAGTTTTGAGTTGCAAATCCTGATAGGTGCATCAAAGTTTTTATCAGAACTGTATATTCTGGATTCCTTTGGTGTCTAATGTTGCGTTGCCAACCTGAGGCCGGGATGTTAGGCCTCGAGGAAAAGTAAGTTTACTGGCTACCTTACTCTCCAAACCGGAATACCTCAACGGCAAGCACTGATGTTATGGCGGAAGGAATAACTAAGGCAGTGGTACCAATCCAGACGTGTCGCTGCGAAATTCTACCACTTAGTAAGGTGTCACGGTGATAGTGAGAGAAGCTCATGCAGTACAAGAAAGTTTTAATCAGAACTGTATGTTGTTCTGTAAGTATTTAAATATTTTTAAAGCAAGAAGTGATAAGGCAGGTTTTTGGAGTCAATTCAATCTCCTTTAACTCTTTATCTTTTCAATATCTCTTTCAATTATTGGTATGATGTTCACCCTGGACTCTGGGTTTTAAAAAACAACCAAGATCAACACTTTTCCTTTTATTTGCCTAGCTCTTCCTCTATCTCCCTTTCCGTTGCAATAAAATCCTACATACCAATACGTAATCCATTAAATTTAAGACACAAATCCAATCCAGAATAGCCCGTTTATTGATATTGGTCTTTGCCAAATCTCAATCAACGCTAAGAGGATTTCAAATACCCAAGATGAGATAGACAAACAAGACGTCGATATCGCGTGTTGGATGGCAAATTAACTTGACGTCATTATTGATTATACTCATGAGCCTTCGTCGTCGTCAGATAACTTTGCGCGCGAGTTTTGGAGCTATTGATAGAAAAGAATATCGTTTTTTGTAATTATAGAATTTCATGTTCACATTTTGTTTACTTAAAGTGCTTAAACGAAATAATAATAAAGAAAATAATGTGTCATGTATTCTCTCGTTCCCGCCAAATCTCACTAAATGAGCTTGAGTAAGGCGGCCACCGCGTGCCTTAAGATCCTGACATGATTTTTTGACAACTAATGATTATTTTGAATAATTTAAGCCCGTAATTATTTTTTTAAGTCAAATAATTGAGTGAGGACGTGGTATTGTGGATTCACTTTTATTAGATCTTAATAAAACAACACTGAACTCGTTAATTTTTACACTTATTTTGTCATTTTTTAATTCGTCTGACCATTTTTCATGTACTAAGTAAACTCAATTAAGTTTATTAAGAGCAAAAAAATACGATGAAAACACAAATTACATACATGTTGTCAAAAATATAAGTTTCCATTAATAGAGTTGCAAAATACGTCACCAATATACAATTTTATAATAAACTTCCGAATCATATAAAAGGCCTTCCAATAAATAAAATTTAAATAATCTAACGGCCAAGTTTAAACTTCATCTTACTATAAAAATAACAGATTGTAGAAAATACTTAGACCAAGAAATACTGACATTTACATGTCACACAAATCCCTATCCGGTTCAGAAATAACAAAAAAATGGAAATACCCTAGGTTACTATTTTAGGATTTAGATTTAGTGTTAGGATTATTTGAATACCATAATCCACTGGGATCATGTGGGTTTGTAAACACGAAATGTTTCTTTAAATAAAAAGAAATGTGGGAAAACTTTTATGCATTCAAACTGTATGTATGTAAATGTTTTCTTTGACTGTGAATTTTCACATAGATAAAAAATCACAGTTTAATTTTTTTCATTGTTATTAATTCGAAATAAAAATACTTTATGCGTCAGGTCCAGGTGAGACCACATAATTTCAAACAAATCTTTCCTTAGGCCTAGGAACAAAAACTCTACGAAATATTTTAAAAGAAAAGAAATATCCTGATCCTTACGGATCTGACTAGCTGTCTTCATACTCACTACTTTTGTCATAAACACCGGTTTAGAAGAATTACTCCCAGTATTGATTAAGGCTTCTTTGCAAAATAGACCAACTGCCTTCCTGCCAGGCACCTCTTATGAGGCGAGCTTAGGCTTACCGTCACGTCACGATGTTAATCGTGACATATGACTAGTGGTAAAGTTTTGCAGTGACTCGCCCGGATTGGTACCACCGCCTTACCTATCCAGCCGCCACAACGTCAGTGCTTGCCGTTGACGTGTTCCGGTCCGGAGGATAAGGCAGCCTATAAACTTACTTTTGCTCGAGGCCTAACATCCCGGCCTCAGGTTTGCAACGCACCATAACCGCCTTTGGTGTCTATAGGCGGCGTGAATATCTTACCATCAGGAAATCGGTCTGCTGGTTAGTCTTTCAATAAAAAAAAAATCTAGACACCATCCAAAATAAATTAAGAGCTGGAAAACTGCTAAAACCGTCTCCAACAACTCCGAACAGCTAAATTCATTATCGCGTTGCTATTTAGTATTTTTTTTTGGAAAATAGCTATTGATTCCGAGACGGTCCCACACAAATTACATTTTTGTCTGACTAGTGGTTTTTGAGTTATCCTTAAAAATGCATAAATTTTCATCAATATTGATGACATTGTCATTGAAGATATCCTTTAATCAATGGGACTTCCTCGGAATCATGAATTACCTTCCCAAGAAAAAGCCATCAAAATTAGTTCGTAGTTGCATAACAAACATGCTGTCGAATCGAGGACCTCCTTTTCTTTCGCAGTCGGTTAAAATACCCGTGCGATTTAGTCGTGGAATGTCAATCTAGGTATTCTTGGGCACCTGCAACCATATCTCTTTCAAAATTCCGAAACAATATACTCCAATCAACCGCGAGGCTCGGGTTCGAATCCCGATGGGGGGCAGGTATTTTTGTGATGAACATTTATATTTAACGTTCAATACCTATTTGGTAAAATGTAGTGAACGTTAAATCAAAAAAGTCCTTTCTATCTTTAGTTTCAAAGCCCTGATGATGCCGTAAAAAGTGAAACCGGTTGGCTAGAAAGTAACAGAAAGTGTTAAATAAAGTATACAGTGGATAAGTACAAGTTTTAACTCCAAAAAACGTGCATATACAATGGAATTCCACCAAGTGCCGACGATAGCAAGTATAGATTCAAATACACTCAAATTCTGTACGAGAAACATTCTGAGGTGTGTGGCAGGTCCATATATTTGTATGGATTTGTTGCGTTTGAATATTTTTCGAAACGAAATTCCGTAACAAAATTTCATATGTATATGTCGAACCTAAAGATCTTAGAAGACCTTACAAGTTCAAACATAACCCTTTTTCTGCGGAGTGCCGAAAATTGCATGAAATATTGTAAGAGAAAAGAAAATATCCAGGGTTTCCTTATTGATTCGACGTGTTAGGAACATTATTTGAACACCGCAGTAAAGTGGGGCGAGTGTGTGCGCTCATAAATACGGAATGTCGCGTAAAATGAACGGAACCGTGTGGAGGCTCTTATGTATTTCGAAACAAATCTATGAAAGTGTGTTCGTTGGGTTTAAGCTACGTGTATTCTTTCTTTTCTTTAGGTTTTGGCATTCGCGTTATCATTTTGCCATCAGTCAAGTAGAAATTTGCATCAAATTTACCAAAATCGGGATTCAAATATAATTAGTCATAAGTTGTCAATAAGTCATGTCAGGGTTTTAGGTAAAGCGGTGGTCTCATTACTCAAGCTCAAGTAGTGAGATTTGATCGCAACGAGGAAATACACGATACGCTAATTACTTCATGATTATTTCATTTGTGCACTTTCAATGAACAAAATTGTATAAAATGCCACCAAAGTTTTAGTAATTTCACTCAATATGAACACGAAATTCAATTATTTTGAAAAAACTTTGACCAACTTTTATCTCCATGGCGCCAAAACTCGCTGCGTGTTGGTTTTTAATAGTTTGTTGTTATTTGACATCTAAATGTGATAAACCTGACAATCATAAAATTAAAAAAAAAACAGTTATCCCTACAAGACAAAACCTATCCATTGATGTAGTTAAAATCTCGATCACGTCAGCTTTGAAACAAAAAAAATCGCAGCTATTTAAATCTTCCACATACCTTTTCGGAATTATGAACGAAAATCACGTCCCATACAAATCCACTCAGATTCCGTACGGAAAAATTACTAACATATGGTTCGGAAAAATTACTGATGTATTGATATTTGTAGCCTTCAAACTTTTCTCGATACGGAATTTAATAACAATATTTCACTATATAGTAGGGCGTTAAGAGTTGCGATGCTACAAACATACACATACACATCCAACACTACTATTTTTAAATGATATTATATTTTAATAAAGAATGTGTTCTATAAATAAAAAATATTCTTAGATAAACCTACCCACAAATGCAAGCTATATGCTTGGGTAATTTTAAGGTGATATACGATTCTAATACATATAAATACTATCAAATAATAGAATAAGTTTAACACATATCCAGACTAAGAATTACAGACACCAAATTCCAGTTATTTATTACTCAAACCTGCCACCGTTTGGAATCGAAGGATCGAGTCAAGAGTCACCGAAACTAATGAATTCGTATAACAAGAGTAATTAATGTTGAGAAATCTAGGTAGGTTTTCCCAGTGTTGGTACGGGCTCCTTTGCAGAATAGATCATCTGCCTTCCTGCCAGACAGCTCGTAAAAGGCGAGCTTAGGCTTACCGTCACTAGCACTGTGACATCTGACTAAGTAGTAGAGTTTTGTAGCAACTCGCTCGGGTTGGCACTACCGCCTTATATATTCCTGCCGCCATAACGTCAGTGCTTGCCGTTGACGTGTTCCGATTCGGAGGCTAAGTTAGCTGGTAAACTTACTTTTGCTCGAAGCCTAACATCCCGGCCTCAGGTGTGCAATGCACCATCACCACCTTTGGTGTCTTTAGGCGGCGTGAATTTCTTAACATCAGGAAATCCATCTGCTTGTTTGCTTTCCAATATCATAAAAAAGTAAGAATCGTGACACATGGCAATCGATATTCTTTGCCAACCCCGCCAGGGACTTGCCGTGAAAATTTGTCTATAAATTATATTTTAGGAACTAAATCTTAACTGTCACACTTTGAATCCTCCTGAAGTTGAAAAGGGTCAAAAGCTTAGCAGCTAATTTATTAATGCAACTTGTTCTGCTGTGTGTGCTTTTAAATAAGAACGATTTGTTTGCTACATTATTATTAACAACTTTTAAATTATGCCAGATAATTAAATTTCCTATTTCAATAGCTTCTGTAGTCGTTTTTTTTAATTTTTTGTGTAGTTTAATGAGTAAGCTACGCGGCTACACGATGTTTCAGGTTCGATTCACGGCATTCATGATCTATCGATTTCTTCCGGAATAGGGGAATGAAGATTCTTACCAACTAATTTGTTGACACAGTTCACCGTATGTAGTTTGCCTTTGTGGTCCGGTCTTGTACTTGACTTCACGAGATCCGGGGCTTAATCCTCGGGACGGACAACAAATAGAAAATATGTTTTTTTTTTAATTTTCTAGTAAAAACATTGTTGCCTGGCGATAGGCGTGCCACCTATCATATTGTGGGACTTAATGTCTTCACTTCAGTCTACCTTCCCGAGGATGTGGGTGCGAAGATACTTTTTTGATATACATCTACAACAAGGTCGAGTTTATTCATCTACAACAAACGAAAACTGAAAAATATTTAGTTTTTTGATGTCAAACTTTCTGAAGTGCAGTCGAATTCTCCTGATGATGCTTCGGTTATGAAACAAAACGTACGTTGAGTTTTTAGTAGTGT
>NJDC01005662.1:28927-50135 GCA_002245475.1 Calephelis virginiensis
TGTGTGTGTGTGTGTGTGTGTGTGTGTTTTGCATGGAGTTAAATGTGTAAGGGATCTTTGGGTTCTGGTAAGTCCAATCCATCAAAAACGCAGTGTCATTCCTGTTTGGTCATACTATAATTCATGTACATATTTTGGTGGGAAATTGCAAAATAAATAATTTTATTTGAAGTTTTTGTACTTGTCTGCTACATTCCTCGTCAGAAAAGCTATTAAAATTTTGAAAAATTGTGATGAAAATAGGCATGTGGCTTGCGGTTGGCTTTGTGAAGTTTGCTGAGATATTTAACTAAAAGTTTGTTTTTGCGTTAATGAGTTATAATTAATAAAATGCTTTTCTAGTTCTTTGCGTTAGTCTGAGTTTTCTTGTTGGAATATATCTTTTGCCTTCCTGTCAGGCAGCTCATAAGAGGCAAGCAAAACTGAAACGTCATTACCAACAAGACCATTAGAGGTAGCAACTTGACCTGTGACCTTGACTACCATAATGACGCTGTCGAGTTCCGGCCCGAAGAGCAAGGTAGCCGGTAGACTAGTTAAATTGACCTAACACCTCGAAGACTGGATAGTGATACACCAAAATCAGCTAAGGAGTTTATAGGCAGCGGGTATCTTTTACCATCATTATAAATATTTGGTAGGGTTTTCTTGTTTCCGCGGCTATTATGATTGACGACAATATTTATTGTTGTTGTTGTCAATCGTAATATAGTTATTGCCTGTGTGGTCCAGCGGTTCAGTTGTTGGACTTGACTGGCTAAGGTCCCGGGTTCGAATCGCGGTCGGGCAACAAAAAGAAAATTGGGTTTTTCCAATTTTTTGATAGAAAAAATGTTGCTCGGAATAGGATATGTGCCAGGTTGGCGATAGGCTTGCCACCTATCACATCGTGGGACTTAGTCTTTTCGGCTAGTCGTGGGTGCCCTGTTTATGCCTCTGCCTACCTCTAGGGGAGATGGGCGTGAAGATGTTTTAATTTTTACATTTTCATTGCAGCAAAAAAGTTTTCAAGTTATGGATCAATATTTGTGTCAAAATTTATTTATAAGTTGTTTCCTCCACTGACAAACTTATAATAAACAAGCCTACAAACATGAAAAGTTAAATAAAAGCTTGCGATAAAAGTGTCAATGCTCTACGAAATTTTGTTGAAGATACAATTCGTAATGAAATTGAAAAAGTAAGGAAAAGTACAGCTGTTGTTATGATAATTGTATTTAAAGTTAAAGAAAACAAAACCTTGTTAAGAGAAAACTTCGCGTCCGCATCGTAGTGATGAGAAACTCAACGAAACGAACAAAAAGTGCCAAAGAAAAAATACAAACGCCACAACAAAATAAATATTAAACATAATAAATAATTTGGGTATTGTCGTTTGAAAAGGATTTAAAAATTCTATTTGTGTAAACATGAAAAATACATATAAACAAACTTAACGGCAGTTTACTTAGTGCTAACTTTACATGAATCGAAGAATATTAAAACATTCTAAGAAATTATTTTCGAGATTTTTGGTTAATGTCAAATAGTCAATCTGTAGCGATAAATTTAACATTACTGCAAAAATGTGAATTTCGTTGGAGTAGAATCGAGTTAATATTATATATAGTCTGTATCATGTAATGAAATACCAGATAGAACCTAAAAGTACATTATTCCGTGTTTATTAATAAGGCAGATAATGTTTTAGTATTCTTAGACTTAAATATATTTGATTAAAAATTAGTAAAAAATATACATGAAGGACATAATTCACAGAATAGCATCATAATGAAAAAATGTTCAATAACCTCCTACAATACCTACATGTAAGCTGTGGATGTGTGAAGCTAGAAACCATCTCGATTACGTCTGTTTTGAAACGAAAAAAAACCTGCATCGAAACTCTAATATTCATTCAAAATTTATTGTCTATGGTGGCACACTCTAAGGGTTATATTTCCGGGACACCATGGTGGCGCAACTAGTCGCTGCTATCAACAAAATGTATCCAGCTCTAGAGTTATTCACCTGAAGTCCGCTTAGTTGCGCAAACAAATTGACGACGCGACCAGCTCGGACGGCAGCACAGAACGTTATTGTGATGTTACTGGTAGCGCATCCATATTATTTTATGATCCACGCTGGTCGCGTCACCACTGTTTGCTATAGTGCTATATGGTATCTCACTCACTTAGCCGCCAGCTTGGCCGCCAGTGACGGCCATTTTAATACTGTCGCGGTGTATTGTTGCGACTCTGGTGTCTGTGTGGTGTCTAGTTGTAGCTCACGGACACCACAGTAGCGCAACTGGTCGCGCCGCCATGGTATCCCGGTGAAATAAAGCCCTTACAGAGATGTCAAATATATAACAGCCTCCTTTTTCCATGGATTAAAATATGTCATACATGAAAAAGGACAATAGAACAAACATTATAGTGTTAATAGCACAAAAATTACAACCGTTCATTTGCCACTAACAAAACCTACGTGTAATGTAGCTAAAAATAATTTTTGTAACCGATTTTAAAGCGGGTTTTTGTTTGTAAGCTTATTACAAACAAAAACCCGCTTTAAAATCGGTTCATCCGTTCAAAATTATGATACCACAAACTCAGACACACACACAAACACACGTCACACTTTTGACACTTTTTGTAAAAACCAGGGCACCCACGTCTAGCTGAAGACAATAAGTCCAACAAAGTGATAGGTGGCAAGCCCATCACTAACCGGGAATATATCCGATTCCGAGCAAAATTTTTCTGTAAGAAAATTAGATATACCACATTTTCATTAGATATACCACAATTTCATTAGATATACTACATTTTCTTTATGTTGCCCGACCCGGGATTCGAATCCGGGACCTCATGAAGTCAAATCCGGCACTAGGATCGCTAGACCACAGAGGCGATAAATTTGTTTTTGTTTTCAGTCGAAACCAAGGTATCCCCGAAAAACCTGTATATATTGTAGCTACGAATCGTCTCTATCACGTCAGTTTTCATACGCATACACACACGCACTCACGTAGGCACGTCAAACTTATTACACCCCTCATTTTCCGCCGGGTGCTAAAAGCGAGATGAGAGCGTATCAGATTTGTTATGATTAGAAGCATCAATTCAACTTCAGATACATCACTATGTATTGGGTAAAAAAAATAAAACGATTAATAGGAATGGGCAAAAAGAACGACATATATTATATCGATAACTTTACAATATATTTGAGTGTATTTATACATGTAGTGTAAAATTATCGATATATGTAACAATGTTTTTACCTGTCCTCGTCACTATGCTGGGGTGTTAAATATTCCGTTATTCTGATTCAATTACCTAGCTGTTTTTTAGTTTCATTTGTTTTTTTCATGATATTGGAAGGCAAACAAGAAGACGGATTTCCTGATGGAAAGAAATTCACGCCGCCTAGAGACACCAGAGGTGGTAATGGTGCGTTGCCAACCTGACGCCGGGATGTTAGGCCTCGAGCAAAAGTAAGTTTACCGGCTACCTTACCCTCCAAACCGGAACACGTCACGACGTTGTGGCGGCAGGAATAGGTAAGGCGGTGGTACCAATCCGGGTGAGTCGTTGCGAAACTCTACCACCTAGTCAGATTTCACGGTGTTAGTGACGGTAAGCCTATGCTCGCCTTTTACGAGCTACTTGGCAGGAAGGCAGATAGTCTATTCTGCACAGGAGCCCGGACCAACACGGGGTAAATAAGATTTAAGATTTTTCCATCCATTTTATTCTATCTTAGTAAAAAATAGCGATAGACCACCATATCTATAACAGACATAGAAAATTATTGCTGCTGGAGATCGATCCATCAAATTTAAGGCCTTGAATATTTAATCCCTTACAAATGTCGATATGTAATGTTATCGAAAATTCATCTCTCTTAGTGTTCAACGTCAATAGTAATAAAATAAAAACTCAGATACCTTGTAAAAGTTTACAAAGTTTTGGTACACCAATATTGTAGCCGGAGGCCTCCCATTGGATCTATATAGAAAGATTTATATCAACTCGAGACGAAGTTCGAAACTAGGTTTTAACTTTTCTTTAATTCATCTATATATCGAGATTATCGATAGTAGAAACTTTGTGGGTTCTGTACCTATGTTTAAATGTACTTCAAACGTTCAATGGGTTTGAAAAATATAGTTTTAGAGATGAGCCCGCCTTTTATCCATTTATCATATTTAATACTTGAAGTTATTATTAGATTTGTCTTACCTGTCAACTGCAATTAAAATGTACTTGTTTGTTATGAAATGTGTGACCCATTTTCAATTTCAGATTTTTTTGCCCTTCATCTATATTTGTAAGTTTTTATTAAAAAATCCCCATTGCCTTTGGCTATAACATCACGCGTTAACAAATTGACCAATTTATAATTACAGTCAGAAAAAGTTCTTAAAGATAAAAATGCAAGTTTTTTTTTCAATATTCGTAGAGAAGACAGGACAATGTGTAGGGGCAGCTAATAATGTTTAAATACTTTTTTTTAAAAAGTTTTGAAATACTGAAAAAATAATAAAAAGACATGTGGCACTCGGAGACTGCCGCGATAAAGCTATTGCATAAGCAGGCATGAGTCACTAGATTGCGAGAGGGAGATTACGCATGCGCAGTAACCCAATAGAACCAATACCACCTAGAGGCGAGTTGCTAAACTAAAGAGTCAAGCGTGATGAAAAATTCATTAAAAGTTCTGCTACTTATCGATAGATGGCAAAACTAAAAAGTATCACCACTGTGTCGGTCGAAGTGGGGGGTGTCAGGTTATCGTCGTTACGGAATTTTTGGATTCGGTCCCCACGCTCAAGGCCCGCGATAAAAGCATAGTTTAAAAAATCTATAATTAAAAATATATACATCGCACTTGTATCAACTGAGTCACGTGTGTAAAAAAATGTTTCTAAAGCACCTGCTTTAGAAACATTTTTTTACACACGTGATGCGCGCATCTTAAAATTTCGCTCTCCGCTCCAACTTTATTTAGTGACTTTTGTGTGAAGGATCTTAAAATTTCACTTTCATAATTTTTCATAATGCGCCGTATTGAAGTACTGTCTCGTCTTACTGAGCGTAGCAAGCTTTTTGAACCAACAACACCATGCAAGTTACCTCTGAATTTGAATTAATCTTTTAAACCCACGTGTAAGACTACCAAAACGAATTTAATTTAAAGCAGCTCTTCTTAATCAAACAAACACGTAAGCGTCAGGAGATACAATGTACATTATGCAAATATAATTAATGTTGCACCGAGATTTCCTGTCGTATGGGAATAATAACGATAGCATCGCGAATATCTCAGCTCATGTTATGGTGACACCAGGTTTATTGAATTTTACGGAATGTCTCAACTGGCTCATTGCAATGGCAGGGATTTTATTAAGCCTGAAGATTCATCAACCCTTTCAGTTAGTTTATATTGATAAATGAACGGGGATTAATTTTATTTTCCTGTATGTTGCTTACTAGTCGGAACAACTTAAAAATATATTTTAAGTAGTGTACCAAATACACTCGAGTGGAAGTCGGCAAATACACGATTCAAGTGCAAGCAGTGTGTTTAAGTATTAATTAACTAAATCTGACCTAATTCCCCCCGGCTAATTAAGAAATATCAAAATGTATCTTTTTGTAACAACTTTACTTTGAATATTTGTTATTCTTGTTTCTAATGGAAGATTAAGTTAGATGTAGATGATGATGATGTCGTTGAAAGTTCCTATGGTGTTAGTCTTTTTTGATAATTAGGATGCGTATTTTTCTGCTAGAAAATACATATTTCTTACCTGATGCTGATTGTCCAAGCGGAAAAACAAAAAAGCAATTAATGATATGGTGGCAAAAACAGACAATGTTGTAGACCCAAAATGAACAATATCTTGCTAAACCACCTGGTAAAAGTCACAAGCAAAGTGACGCTTGCCTGTTACGAACTAATTGTAGATAAGCAGTTAGCTTATATTATTTTAGTTTACTTCCTTCCTACCTTCCGTTGCGAAAAAAAACATCATAACAGATGGCGACATAAACATTTAAGTTGTTTTTCGCAAGAAAGAAGAGAAACGAGAGAGCCTTACATAGCATTGTGAGGCATATAATTTATAGAATATAAGAAAGAAATTAAAAGTTTTACCACATTAATTGAATTCTTAGTCGCTCAGAGCGTCATCAATGAAAGACTAATGGTACGCGTAATAATATAATAATAACATGCGTCAGGTGAGATTTTTTCTATCATTGAAATTTTATAAATACCTAGTTAGAAACAAAAAATTACAAATCAAATACAAATATTTCATTACTTAACAGTTTGTCTAAATTGTGAAGTAGTAATAAAGATTCTTTAAAACAATAATCCATATTATTTTTCCTTGAATGAAATATTAAAAAAATAATAATTGATAATTGCAGTAATAATTAAAAGTATTATTTTTATCCGATAATAATTGTGAGCATGGTGACTCTACTGATTCTAACTTGAAACGTTGTGGTGCTACATCTAAGTCAAACATATGACACAAGAAACAAAGACCTCACTCGAATGAAAGCAAGCTTCCTAGATACTGTTTATTCGTAAAGGGAATTCTGACCTAGAAACTTTAGCTGCAATAGTAAGGTATCTCAAAATTAACTAAGTAGTCCATATTATCTTAATATTTATGTATGTATATTTATGTTTTAATTTGTATGGGAAAACTAGCTGTTCCGGAGAACTTCATTCCACTGTTTCAATTTATATTGGCAAAAACATTTTTTTTTGTGAGGATCAAACTGGAAAGAGCATCTGACGTCCGTATCTTGATTCTAAGCCCTTTTTAAATTGTAAGTAGTGTGACGAATACGACTTTCTTTTATATATATTAATATAGATTCGTCTGTTCTTGTGTGTGACATCTTATACCAACGGCAATGTTGATTTGGTTGCAATTTGGTATGTACATTTCAATGGGTTTCTGAATGGTTTGCATATGTGATTGAATTTATCACCTTCTGGGTTCAACTGTACAAATCTTAATTTATGATTTCCCAATATCAGAAGCAATGTTTAAAACTTCTATAGATTTGGGAGTCCGCAATGTTTAATTTATACAAAAATAACCAAAAATAATAAACGTCAAGGATTATTGTTAATATTTACAATGAATTTAGTTTTACAAAACTCGGTTTTCAATATGATCGGTGAAATCAGCCCTTAGTTTAACTCAAAACATATTTTTTTTATCTCAAGTATTTCCCACTGGAGATCCTTTACACGGGTGAAGTACAGCAACATCTTACGTACACCCTCATCGATATTTTAGTCTCACATGTTTTAATATTCTTAATATTTGTTTTAAATAAATACTTAATATAATATTAAACTTGAATATTATATTCCACGTTGAGATAAGTTCAAGGCAGCAATTTGAGGTTAACGTTGCTCCACGGTATCCAAATCACGCTTTGTGAATAACAAGTACGTGTACTGTAGGTACTACCTTCAGGTTACGTCTCGTAACATTTTCACCGCAGGCAAACAGATATTTGAATAAAATAGATATTTTATAATTTTTGGTAATAACTTTTTATGGGTTAAGACGTATTATAAACATAAAGTTCTTGGGTTAATAAGAGACAAAATCTGGGATGTTATAGATGCGCTGCTGCCTTGTGGCAGTGTTATCAGATCCAAAGTCTACCGGTCACTCTACTCTCTGGAACAGGCAAAGTAATAGATCTCTACCGGGGCAAGTTGATGTAAAGCACTCTACCCGTGTTCTATTTTATATGAACCTGTGCTCGCTACTCACAAGTTGATAGGGATGAAGGCAGATGGCCCGGACTAACAAGGAAAAAACATAACTTTAACAAGATTCAGAAAATATTATAATCGCCTTCGTGGTCTAGATGTCTGGCGTCGGACTTGCCTTCTTGAGTTCGTGGGTTCGATTATTGTATCGGGTAACAAAAAGTAGAAAATGTGTATTTTAATTTTTTTAATAAATATGACATTTAGCAGTATTGAATATGTGTCCGGTTGGCGATGGTCTTACCACCTATCAAATTGTGGGAAAGGGTCTTCGGCTAGTCATGGGTGCTCTAGTTGCGTCTTTGTTTGAAATTTTGGGTATATGGGCGTGAAGTTGTTTTTTTTAAAAGAAAACATTTCCCATGTAACTGTCAATGCTTCTTGTAACGCTTTACTCCCGATGTACTCGTATAAGAACATAGACGAAAACTCACCCGAAAAGTTTTGTTAGTCTCCGTGCCACCTCTTATATACAATATAAAACTATATATGTTTTTTTTTAAAAAAGCTCCAGACTCTAGAGTTTATACTTACCTATGTATAATCATTACAAAAAAAATATTAATGAATAGGAACTTGAAATTAGGTACTCCTGTCAATATATCATGTTAGGATTGGGTGAATAATATCAAAATATTGATATATCACATAATCGTAGTTCATATTAGTAAAATGTACAAACGAGTTCACTGGCGGTGTTCCAGTTAACAAAATGTTCCTTTGAACAGCGAAATACATGTACAGTTGCAATGGGTTATCTAGTACAATATGAATAAAATGAAGTTCACTTTTACTAATTGTATGCAAATATTTGTGGTGGAGCTAAGATGTATTTCGCTGTTCAAAGGAACATTTTGTTAACTGGAACACCGCCAGTGAACTTGTTAGTAAGTGTGTGTATTATTTATTAGTAAGTAGGTAATAGATACCTATAGTAAACACGTTACAAGTTTTTGTTGAGTAATTATTACAAAGAAAATTAATGTTGCTTTTCAATTTCAAACATTTCAATTACTAGATAAAAATAAACGTTCTAAATAGCCTAAGGACGTCACGGCACATTGAAGAACTTTAATGAATCTCGTTCTTGTTTGTGAACTGTGCTTGGATGTATTTTTCTGATTGTTTTAAAAAAAACTATATTTTAAGAGATTAGAGCGAGTGATTTGTTGATGACTTATTTAAACCAAATATGTTCTTGGGCATTAAAATTTGGAAATATTTCAAGATATTTTTTAAGACTCGAGGTGGATCTGGACTTCTATATCAGGTACTTTATATCAGCAACCAATCATCTCAAAATCGTAAGGCGCTTGCATTCAGCCGAATTCATTTGCCGAAATTAATAATATAAATGTAAAATATTCCAAGTCACATGATCCATTAACTGTTATGTACTTTATCTATCACTACTATCATACACTCGTATTTCAGTATATATTAAGATTAGAAGACTTGAATATTAATTTTCCCGAAACGATTTCGTTTAAATTGTTCGATGCCTAAAATAACAAAATACTGTCTAAGTGACTTTTAACTCTGTTATTTAGAAACCTTTATTTAGAATATTTATTTTAATACTAAACAACTAGTATACATTTTTTGTTTTACGTTTCATGCACAAATCCGATTATTCACAACTTTGCAGTATGAGTAAGAGTGACAATTATTTATTGACCGTGGAGGAGTAAATGGGTAAAAAAAAATGAGTAAAAATTAGATTCTTTTCGGGATTTTAATTTAAAGTGAATAGCTTTAAATTTAAAATAAAAAAAACATATTTAAATTAACATCTTAAATTAATATTTGAGTTCCGAAAAGTTTTGAAAAGTGCCTTCAAATTTCCTTGGGTCTAATAAAAAGCAAGTGTTGTTGTTATCTTTGGTGTGTAATAGCTTAGTAATTATAAAGTTTATCTTCATCGGCAGGAGAGGTCAATACCTAATAGTAAAGGGTTGTAAGAAGCTATTCCAGGCATCCGGCTTGACATTACCTGCAACAACATAAAAAAAGATTTACATTCCGTTTCAAAAGTCCATACCTAACGAATATAATAAAATGTATAATAAAACTAAAAAAAATTGTATAATTTTTTTTTAGTCGTGCTATATTATTTCCGTTTATGTGATTAATTCAATTGCTGTATGATAACACAGCAAACAGGTGCATGGCTCAAGTAAATAAGTCATAAGAAACAACCTTGACCTACAATGAAACGAAAATGAAATAATAGGCAAAATTATGAGCGACTTAAAGAGTGGTCTGCATTAATGTAACTGATTAACACTATATAAAGATACGTTGCACTTTTTTTAACTCTAAAGATTGCATTTGAATCTTTAGAATTTCCTTAAATAGGTATCCCGTATTGTAAGCCAGAGGAAACATGTCCAATATAAGCTAAGAAAGATACTTTTAAAACTGACACTTCTCTCATTCTTCTCGAAAGAAACACAAACCCATAAATATTATTGCGAAGATATTGAATAGGCATTATCCAATTACAAAATTTATCAACTGTTATTCCTAGGAAGTTAGTATAGTCTACATTTTCTGTATTTATATTGCTTAAAACTACATTAAATTTCTAATTCTCTTGAGAATGCGCTTTAAATTCAACTAATTTCGTTCAAGAAAGGTTTGTTTGTAAGTTATTATCACTAAGACATGTTGAAACTTTAATCTAAGTTTGAAAAAAATACTTGATAGCATTAAAAATATTATTTATCTAAATTAAAAAAAGTGGTGGCCTTAAAATACTACCTTCTGGTACACCACATTTGTTAAAAATACCATTTGAGGTATCATAAACTTTCTTATGGTTGCCACATATTTTTGATATTTCAACACACTATTTACTGTTTTCTAAATAGCTCTTTAATTATTCTAATAATTTACCTGTAATACCATATTTTTCAAGTTTACTTACTAAAATTTTATGTGAAATAGAATCAAATGTTTTTAACCGACGAAAAAAAGAGGAGGTTCTCAATTCGCCTGTATGTTTTTTTGTATGTATGTTTCGCGACTATTCCGGTCTTTGTGAACGTATTGTTTTTTTTAATTGAAAGAATATACTCCCGCAGTTGTCCCATTATAATTCGGTCCAGGTTTATATTAGCATTCATGAGAAAACCACATATGTTCCAAATTTTAAGTCGGGTTTTTGCAGTTTTACTGCTTTTAAATTATACTTGTATGTGAAAACACAGAGAGTGGGTACCTTTTATTATATATATATAAAAGGTAAAGCGGTACATCCGTACTCAGGCAAGTTGATCCATAGTGTTATAACTACCAGTTGTTTTGTTGATAATAACCCATTTTACGTATTTGCCCGTTTGGAAGGCGGTTCGAATAAACAGCCGGACCAACTTAGAAGAAAAAAGTATTTTTTATAATTTTAAGACAAATCTGTTTCAAATACAGCGGGCAACATTATTTTTCATCGATTTCTTCAACTAAAAATTTGTTTCATTTTAGAAGTAAAACTACAGGTCATAATAAATGTATTAAAAAATTACGGCCTTATCCTAAGACACGTTTATTATAAAAACAGAACAAGATATTATAATACACGAAATAATGTATGCAGCACACACTCCGGGAACACTCTTGAGTTATGAGCACAGTGATATGACCTTTATGTAAACCTTCCCTAATATTTACAACAGTGTTGGAATGTAATGACCCCATTGTTTGCTTGTGGAATAATTTTGTTCCTAATAGTAGGGAAATCTTAGAGAAGATTTAGAAATTTATGCGCGTCAGATTAGGTTATGGGAGATAATTTGTACCATCGTTAAACACCTCTATTACAAGATATGCAATCTTAATACATCCACGAGTCTTCCTATATTTATTTAGCATGAATATATACTCGAAAATGGCAAATTAAGTACGGTTGGTTCGTTAAATGCCAATAAGTGTATCTTCAGATAATCTTGACGGATGGAGCCTGATGTACGAGAGAAGAAGGATAAGTAAGAAATTTTAAAAACAAGTTATTTATATTCACTAGCCACTAGGGCAATCTTGCTAGTTGGAAATTTCCTTCACCGCAGAAGGAATGTACTATATAAGTACATTATTATCAACTCTGATGCAGTCGCGTATGATCAAACGACTGCAATTGTCTTTTTAGCTTTGAGAGGTTCAACTGACTACAAAAAAGGAGGAGGTTCTTAATTCGACTGTACGTTTTTTATATCTTTTGTATGTTTGTTACGCGATTACTCCACCAATAACAAACCGATGCTGGAGGTTCGTTTTTGAAAAGAAAGATGGTCTCTTATTAATTTTATCATCATCCATCTAGCTACTTATTTATGTCATAGCTTATAATATATTATTAATTATAACTCTAATTACTAATGGGGTATTAATAAAAAAAAATTGTAGGACCATCTCGAAATCATTAGCTATCTAAAAGATCCTACAAAAATCATCCGGTCGCGAAGTGGTGTTAAAATAATTGGAGCCGATTTTTTTGCGGATTCACTGCGCTTATTTTATTTATTCTCCACTCTCTACTGAGAAAACTCAATGTCTTTCTGTGAAAAGTAAGAGACTACATATTTAGCATCCTGCTCTCCCCTACTTTAAGTGATCAGTAATCTGAGTTATTGCAGCAGTACAGTCAGAACAAATATGGGATTTACAAACACAATTACTACGATGGCAGTATTATGCAAGTTGATGGTTACCAATCAGTGCATGTACAAAATACTGTTACCAAGATTCGAGTGAATGATGAATGAGTGAGTGAGTATTAGTGGCTACATAGTTAAATAAAAAAATAGAATATTCGTTACAGTGAGATCCGAGAAAGATTTGAAAGAAGGAAAAAGGAAGTGTTGGTGTTAAAATGCGAAAGGGCATGCTCCGTTGGTTCGGTCATGTGGAAATAATGACAGATTAAAGATTGGCAAAGCAGATATACAATGCAAATGCGGATGGATGTAGGTACCTGGGGTGACCAAGGTTGATATTCCACGATCAGATCAATCGGATATTAGCCGAGGGTGGTGTCAAGAGTCTCCGAAACAGGCGTGTTTGTATGGAAAGGGTTATGAACGTGAAGGAAGCCAGACAGGTTTGTCAGGATCGTGAGGTCTGGCATTCGATACTCTCTGCCTACCCTGTAAGGGACTTGGCCTGAAGATATGTATGTATGTATGTAAAAATAATAGAGTCCAATCGATCTAAATAAGGGTTTAAACACTCTGCTCGCCCACAAAGACCGGTAAAGTTATAAAATTCGTGATGTTAGCAATAATTTAGTTACTTAAAAAAATATAGTAGTATTCATTTTCGATCGCCGGATATACATATTTGGATGCCGGATATGTAAGCAGTTATTTTTTTCTTCTAATCCTATAACAAACATAAGGAAGCTTTCACAAAGTTTAATACATGGCAGCCCTATAAAATAACACATATTTATTTGGGTTTTCTAGAGCTCCTGTCGGACTTTACTTCTTAAGGTCCTGTTTTCGAACCCCGGGTCGGGCAAGAAAAAAATAGAAAATTTGCGTTTTCAATTTTTTAGTTAGAGTAACGTTGCCTGGGATTGAACGGGACGTTGGACGTTGACGATGGGCTTGCCGCCTATCACATTGTGGGACTTTGTGTCTTTGGCTAGTCGTGGCTGCCCTTGTTGTACCTCTGCCTACCTCATCGTGGATATGGAATATGCGTGACAATAAATCAATAACATGATATGCTCATATTGAAAGAATATCTGATGAAAACAGTCTTTGTCTTTGATTATTGTCTAAAAAGATAAATAATGCGAGTGTTGACGGATGTAGGTACCTGGAAAGATCCGGTTTGACATACCTCTATTAAATTACATGGGTTTTTATCCGATGGTGCTGTCAAGCATGTGTGTATGTATGTATATATGTATGTGGTATTGTGTATGTGAGTATCTGTGTATATATTTATATACCTATGCTGGTATCTACTAGGCGTCGCCCAAATTCGATCCGTTATTAAGGTTCTATTGTTAATTATCTTTGTGATAAGAACGCCATCTTCATTTATCAAGACAAATTACTTTCTTTCCAAATATTATGAATATAGTTTGTGTGCCATCTGTGATCTTTAATCCTTAGAAATATTTTTGTGAGTGTAATGTTTTATTTATTGATTTAATGCACTTTGTGAGCATTACTAATGAAAAATATTAACGTTGTGCACTTCTCCTACATACAAACTATAAGTGCCAAATTTCATATTCCTCCATCCGCGCAATTTTCGTAAAAAGTAGTCCAAAGCTTTTGCTTCACGTATTGATATTATGATGTAACATATTAAAAGTTTAAATTCGGATTTTTTTGTATATTTTTTTTGTTTAGCAAAAAAAATCAATTTAGCAAATATTTCTTGATCGTGACAAATCTACGTATCCTCTATGCATAAGATGGTTATGGAGCGTTGCCAACCTATGTTTAAAATATTCAGCCAGCGGTTGGAATACTAAACTATTGAGCACCGAGGTCATATTAGTAGAAGTAGATACGATACGACAGTATCCTGGCTAGTTCTCACAGAATTCTACGACAAAGTTAAGAAATAATTGAAAAAAAGGAAGCTAGTTATTTATAAATAAAATATTTTTAGTTCGATAGAGAGCTGATGATAAAGGTCAAGAATATAGGTCAGGTGTAAGCGGCAGGGTAGATACGAAATTGTTTTATTAATACCAGCTTCAATTTACGACTATTTCATAGCTTTTACTGCTTTTCTAATGAAAGTAAAAAGTTATTTCATAAAGAATTTTATATGCTTAGAAATATATTATGATTTATAGTTTAGAAATGCATGGACGGAAGTCCTTAGACTATGATTCAGATCGCATTTAAAACTTTGTTTAATGGTAACTTGGCTAAATATAAAAAAAATCAATGATCTCCGAAAAAACCTGTCAATCATGTAGCTTAGAACAATGACGATCAGCTTCTGTCGAGCAGCTTTTAAAAAAAACCAGAACGAAAATGATCCATTCCTACAGGAGTTATGATGCCGCAGTTACACACCTATCCTTACACAAATGTCAAACTTAAAACACCGCCTTTTTCCATTACAGGTTGAAAAAGAAATCGAAAATCAATGGTACGTACCTTTATTGAAAAGAGTGAATGGTAGAAAGAAAAGAAGACTGAACTGAAGTGAGTTTTGTATCTTTACTTGAAAAAAGGACTTTATAGCGTTTCAAGCCAAATTTAAATAAAAGAACTGGCGACGCAGCGCAGTGTTTTATGTCTAATATTACATAAATCTTTTAGAAGTGCGTACTCGTACTTCTGAATGGGCCTTCACAAGTCACAACTAAAACACTGAGTAACCTAAAAACATTTGGCATGTTTATCAAAACTTATCTAAAATATATAATTTTAAAGACACGGCTCAAACAACTATTCATATAACTTTAATGTTTAAACCCCAAATTTGTGGGACTGATTAGCTCATTCACTGAAATTGAAATTTGATATTTAGCATTAAGTTCGAGTTTAAAGTTGTATGCGAAAGAAAAGAAAACTGAAAACGATTTTTTTTACCAATTATCATAATTAAATAACAAAATTATTGCGTAACTAGGTAATTTATGCATACAAATTAAAGATATTAAAAACATAAATGTGAAATGATAGCCAAGTTGAATATTAAGAATATGCATCGTCAACGAAATGACTGACGAAAGAATTGAGATTGGTGTAGGTTTCAAGTTATATTTAAGAAATAATAACATTTTATTCATTCAAACATATTTCTATGTGTTGTTTCGAGTTTTCTATGTAGAATAGACCATCTGACTATCAGCCAGGCAGTAAGAGGCGACCATAGGTTAAATAAATGATTTGCGGTAGAGTATTGCGCTAAAGCTGAAGTGGCAATGGGCAGGCCACATTGCTCGCAGTACCGACAACTGCTGGGAAAGACAGGTTCTCGAGTGGCGGCCCCGCACCGGAGGACGTAGTGTTGGACGACCTCCCACCCGGTGGACTGATGACCTGGTTAAAGCCACGGGGAGTCGCTGGATACAAGCGGCTGGTGACCGTGACTTGTGGTGCTCTTTGGAGGAGGCCTACGTCCAGCAGTGGACGTACTCCGGCTGATGATGATGATAATGATGATGATTGTGCAGCAACTTGCCCGTGTACGGATGCACCGTCTTACCTATAATTGTCACCATAATTACAGTCTCATATTTGGGTCTCGAGGGTAAGGCAGCGAGTAGACTTACACAAGAGATCTAATACCCCGATCTCCGTATAACGACGTAACTATAACATCTATGGTATCTTTAAGCACGGTTGTCTTTTCATCCACGAGGAGAGCTACATGTTTGTTCCCTATGTTATTCTAGCTATAAAATAAAAAAGTGATCGAAGCTCATGATTGTATTTGGCTAGTTTTATACACAGATCTTTTATGGCCTTAATTACCTCTTGATCTATGTATTCTTTCAACTGAAGCTTCCAAGCAGTTTAAAGTAGTAAGATTATATAAAATGGTGCTATCAATTCATGAAAGTCGCCATAAAATCCTATAATCTAAAATCTAATATATAAAGCTTTAGGATATATTATTTTTGCTTAGGCTTGTTTCACACGAACCACAACCAATTAAAGTTCGGTACAGTTGCAAAAAATCGCGAGATTAGCAACAAATTAGTCATTCAAAAAAAAAAAAAACCACAACCACAACAGCACTAAGTTGGCAATCGAGTACCGACCGAATCCCGACAACAAGCGTGACAAAAGTATTATGTTTTTGAATTCAAGGAGTTTAAATGATCCTAGTGTGTTTTCTTTATGAAAGCAGATATCGGACTGTCTCTCTGCTATAGTGTGTGTTCTTGCATCGTCGCAACACTAGCGATAACGCCACTACATTCCTACTCGGTCGATACCACAAAGCAACTGCATAAAATTGCAGCAAAACTATTCGCATTTGAATATGACAAGTGTATAACAGGCCTAAATCTATAATATATTTGGAATTCTCTACCTTTGGAAGTTTTGGTAGCTCGAGTAGGCTGTATGTACGCGGTTTGTGGGTAACCCATTAACCACTTGCCCACAGTGCCAAAGTTTCCGTTACGTATGAGAGCTTGTATTATTTAAAACCACATAACTCTCAATCTCTCCCACAGGGTTTGAACCCTTCAAAAATGTTCAAGTTGGCGCGAGAAATCAAATGGTAATATTAATTCGCAGCTTGGTTATAACTTTGACTCTAATAGTCTTTGACTCTTTTGGACTGTATTCATAGCATTCTATTTTCGTCACCTGTTACATTATTTAAGATAAATTAAAAATCAAAACTTTTGACAAATCCCCAATTAAATACCGATTTCATATAATCACACGAATGTACTAAACTAATAATGATTAAGTGCAGCAATTGATTAAAATTTCCAAAACCGGCCCCAACTATTTAATTCACCCCGTCGCGATTTGATATTTCGAAAGATAGCAAACGGTTTTAAAACGGTCCCACATAAATTTTATCAACATACTACTAGTAGTTTTTCAGTTGTACTTAATAATGCAAAAAAAAAATCGTTCACCGATGAAATCGTAAACTTTATTTGACTTTTATTTTATTTGACTTTATTTAACTAAAAGAGTTTTTATATTATTAAGCACAACTCAAAAACCAATAGTTGGATCATGATGAAATTAATACGGGATTGATTCGGTTGGATAGCCAATAGTGTCAAAACTCACAGTCGAAATGAGAATCCGCTCCTTTTTTGAAGTCGATTAAAAACTAAATATATTAGAGATGCTGCTTAACTACGTATTGCCCGACTCGCTTGGAAAAAAAATCGGAAATAGCTTTAGAAATATTACTTCGGGCTCGTCGAACGCTTACACAATTATTCCATTTTATTAACCCATATTTCCAAGCAGATAAATTTCTCGTTCGCTTCGCTTTCAAATTAGTCAAGGTGAAGTGCGAAGCCACAACGAGTTTATACGAGTTTATACGAGTCGAGAGTACTTGCAAATACGGAAAAGTGTTTTCTTTAGCTTCAAACTAGCTAGTCGCTCCGTGGCTTGTTCTGATTTTAGTTATATTGATTTATTATTTAAACTCTTTGTGGTTAAATAAGGCCTGTATTTCTTATTGTTGCGATGTGACAATCCTATCACTTGTTCGTGAAATCTCTATAATAATATTCAGTTGTTTTTGCGACTATTTGGCTATTTAGAATCCCCGCCGCTGTGTGTGTGTGTGTGTGTCTATAGTGCAAGATCTGACTTTGATGTCAGTAGCTTTTGATGCTGTAATTTATAATAAGTATAACCTGACTAGTGCACTCACTGTCAAACATGGGGCACTTTTGCTAACGTTAGTACGTAAGAGGTTAGCCCTATGTTATGGGCTACCCAGTAGTCTTAATAAGGTGGTAAAGCGGTGTGCGGCATCATGCCCGGATGTAATACACATACCTTCATTCTGCAGCTATAGCGTTAATGCTCGACAATGCCGTGTTCACTTAAAAATTTCAATATAAAAGCATCTCTTCAAGCTGGAAGATATACCAGCCATCGAAACAAAAATCATAAAGAACATAGTATGGAATTCCGCGATAACATACAGTGTTTTTTATGTGGAGTTTAGCTAGAGTCCAATGAGCGTAACAGAAATGTGACGGCAAACTTTCATACGCTTAGAAGTTACACTTCAATATGTATACATATTCACAACATCTGTAACATAAAGAAGTAATCGTCACTAAGATGTATAAAATAAACTCTTTATTTTCTGCAGTACACTTAAGCACGTTATTTTAATCGTTTTTACGTGAGCTTGCTCCTGGGGTAATAATACCCCTTAGCGATGCAAAATGTAGGAACATTCCCCATGATTGCAGTAACGTTCTAAGGAAAATGGTGCATTTATACCCATTTACATCATAGATATAATTGCACACTTACTTAGATTTATCTTTTGTACAGTCGATAAATGCTATAGTTTGTCTAATAATTTATATGTTACGGTAAATGTAACAAAACCGGATATTACGTATTTACTAACCATTGAGCGCGACATCTACAAAATTTATACAAAATGATACTGACACACAGTTAATACTATTAACTAGATGGTTTCTATAGAAAAAAACACTGAGATCAAGTCGAGGTTCGGCCTGCCAGAAGACAGCCCTTTTTGCTGATGTTGTAGATAACAGTCCAATCCCTCTAAAGAATGGGCTCAGAAATGTGGTTGTAAACCCTATGAGGTTAGAGACAACTTAGTTACTCAAAAAAATATTAGTAATATTTTTTATATGCCTCTAACGAGCTGTTGGATACGTAGGAAGTTAATATTTTCTGCTTATCCCATAAACAATGTGTGGAAGCTTTCACAAAGTCTAATATGTGGCAACCCTATAAAATAAATGAATAATTGTTGGTCTAGCGGTCCAGTATCGGACTTGATTTCTTGAGGTCCCGGGTTCGACCTCGGCTCTGTCAACTAAATATAGAAAATTTGTATTTTCAATTTTCTAATTAAAATAACGTTACTTTATAGAAAAAACATTGAGATCAGGTAGTAAATTGATAGTGGGGCGCAGAAATTTTCTTTTGGTTGCAACAATGTTTCAGTACCATTATAAAAAAATGTAATATAAACTAAACCGCCAATAAATACAAAGCCTTACCAAGATATTAATATACTTATTCTAGCACTACACCTACAATTACAACTTTTCTATCCGTTCTGGCTACAGCTGTATCCAATAGCATTCTTTGATTTTCTTGGCATACAAATGTAAGTCTCTTTCTTTAAATCAACCTTCCTAGTGTCCAGTGTAAATAAGGATTAATTTAAAATCGATTAATGTATTGTAGTCGCCTTTGTGGTCTAGCGGTCCGGGTGGTGGACTTGACTGCCTGAGGTCCTGGGTTCGAATCCCGGGTCGGCCAACATAAAGAAAATTGGATTTTTCCAATTTTCTAATTTAAAAAAATGTTGGTGGGGATTAGAAATGTGCCCGGTTGGCGATAGGCTTGCCACCTATCACATTGTGGGACTTAGTGTCTTCGGTTTGTCGTGGGTGCCTTGGTTGTACCTCTGCCGACCTCTTCGGAGATATGGGCGTGAAGATACTTTTTTTTATTAATGTATTGACCCATTTATTATGAAAAATAATTTTTTGATCACTATGACTGTAACTTGCAAACTAATAGTAATACTACTTTTATAATATGTTTATTTGATGTCACGTAGTACATAAAATATAAAGATACAAGTTTAGATAGTAAGATATAATGTTTTCAACCAAGGAAAAAACAGCGAAAATTCTCAATTCTTCGTGTATATTGATATTCAACCCAACATTCTGCAAGGTAGTCCGATTTTGATAATATATTTTTATGTTGTTATATTTCAAAGGCTACTTTTTATGAATATTTAAGATTCCGTTCGGGTCCGCCCCTTGGGGGAGAAAGTCATTAGGGACCATGACAGAGATAAATAAAAACTTGTAGGGAGAAAAAGTGTATAGGAAATGGAGCCTCAGAGCAGATCCGTGTGCCTCCCTCGTTTCGGCCCGTAAACCGTGAGGTTGGTAGGGGCAATGATCTGGTGGAGGGTGTATTTGAAGTGGGATTGAGTCAGATCACCTGACTCATCTTGTGTAATTCCTTACTTCTTCCCCGTTATTACATGGAAGCTAGAGTTATACACGTTCTTTGGAGTTAACACTTGTACTTATCCACTGTATACTTAATTTAACAATTGCTGTTACTTTCTAGCCAACCGGTTTCACTTTTTACAGCATCATCAGGGCTTTGAAACTAAAGATAAAAAGAACTTTTTTGATTTAACGTTCAATACTTATTTGGTTAGATGTAACATCTACATCAAGTTAAGTATACAGTGGATAAGTACAAGTGTTAACTCCAAAAAAACGTGTATAACTCTAGCTTCCATGTAATAACGGGGAAGAAGTAAGGAATTACACAAGATGAGTCAGGTGATCATCAAGAGTCAAGTATAAGTGTTTACTCCAAAAAACGTGTTTACACAATGGAATTCCACCAAGTGCCGACGATAGCAAGTATAGATTCTAGAGTTATATAGTTACATGGAAGCAGAACATATCAGTAGGATAAGTTCGGTCGCAATTAGAGCGGTATGGAAATCAGTGGTGCTACGCTCGAACACATTCAGGAGCGAGATCATAAAATATTAGATATATTTAATGATATTATTATAAATACAAAAGCTTGTGTATTAGTTACGCTTTAACAATTAACAGCTGAATGGATTTAAATTAAATTTGATATGCATATAGTTAGACCGCGAATCAAAATATAGGATTCTTTTGACCGCGTCGTTGGTCGAGTGGCTAGCGTACACGCCCAACTACATCGAC
>NJDC01005662.1:60470-71037 GCA_002245475.1 Calephelis virginiensis
GCCTACCTCTTCGGGGATATGGGCGTGAAGATATTTTTTTTATTTCGAAGACGTACCTGGATAAATACCCATATATTAAAAGTACCAAGTAATACTTGACTGAGTCTCACACAACATTTTTATTTTTACCAGAACAATAACTTTTGTTTTTCATGGTAGGAATTTAAAAATGATAAATTTATATTTGCGAGTTTTAAATGTTCCTCGAAAGTTTTTACAGATATAGCATTTGTATTACGTGTTATAGATGTTAGTCAATGCTTATAATATACAGAAACATTAAAGTAGGTAGTTAAACTGCTTAAAGTTTTGTCATCAGTGCTTCGGTACTCCAAGAAGTCAACGCAAAAAATTTCTATTAATGTAATCTTGCAAACTCGGTCATGTTTCTAGACATGACAATCAGTATATAGACAGTCTGTTCCAGGGAACTAGAAGATTACTTAAACTATTAAAAAAACGCTAATAACGTAGAATTCTACCGGTGACTTATAAATATTAATTCTATGGTATATTTGTTCTTAGATTCGAAGTTAAGTCAACCAGCAGAGCTGATAATAGGATGAAACATGTTTTATGATAAATTTAGTAGGTATAATATTAAATGTATTCAGAATATTCAAATTAAACCCGCCTTAAAAAAATCTGGACTGAATATTTTTTCGAAGTTGTGTTGCCAGTTATAGGCTTATGGGCTGTTTTATTGCCAACACAGTAATATATGCCCCGCTTAAAAAATCGGAAAAATGAAAAACCATTTATTAAAAAATAATTTAAAATGTTTTGTCCTGGATTTTTTTAGGCAACCCGTTTTTAATATGATTTTTAATACACTAATATATTACACAATATGTTTTATTCTATTATCTGCTCGGTGTAGGTCGATGTAGGTTAGGATTCTTCTATGTGTGATAAGTGAACAAACTTTCCGAATGGTAAGAGACGACAGGGGCCCGTGAACGGTTGTTATGTTTTTAATTTTGCTTGTTTGTAATACTACAAGTACTATTCATTCTATCCTATGAATAATATAAATGCGAAAGTTTGATTATTTGTTACTCTTTCACGCAAAAACTACCTAACCGATTTTCATGAAATTTGGTATCCACATAGAGGGTAACTTGGATTAACACATAGGATAGTTTTTTTTCCGAAATAATGTTCCTGTGGGTCCACGCGGACAAAGCTGCGGGCAACAGCTAGTACTTCATATAAATGTTGAAGTGTTCACGGTTGAGCTAGTGCGATACCAGTACAATTTCACATGCAAATAATTGAAAACCCGAGTTCAAACACAGCGTATTTTTTTCAAAATTGTTGTAATGGCGAATGAAAGTTTGTGTGCAAATCGTAATTATCGGAAGTTAACGAAGTTGCTGGTAAATAGCTAGTTAAAAATAATAATAGGTATTATACCTAATACGAATGATATAACGTGTCTTACATCCTATTCTATGACTCTTTATGTTTATAGTAGCTGTGGGACTTTGACTTCTCAACTTTGGAAATCTACAACCCTCAGTAGGTTGATGACTTACTTAAAGATTCCTCTGAGTACAATTTCGATATAGCAATAAAGATGTCGATCTGGTTTTGACGTAGGAATTTTAACATTAGTTGTTTCCTCTGATTTTGATCGCATTTTATGTTTTGATTCCCACATGTCTATATTTTTTAAGATGGATAATCTTATATATAAAATTCTCGTGTCACAATGTTCGTTCCCATACTTCTCAGAAACGGCTTGACCAATTCTCATGAAATTTTGTGAGCATATTGAGTAGGTCTGAGAATCGGCCAACATCTATTTTTCATATCCCTAAATGAAAAGGGAGACTCACCCCAATTTTTTTATTAAAACTACAGCAGAACAACGTCTGCCGGGTCAGCTAGTATAAACTGTAAATCTGTTCAACTTTAACAAAACTTTTCAAATTATTTAAAATACATCAGGATTTCTTGTCCAGCAACTTTAAAAAGCATCTTAGGATTGCGTGAATACTAATGATTATAAGTATAAAAAAAAGTATTTTCACACCCATATCCTCGAAGAGGTAGACAGAGGCACAACCAAGGCACTCACGACTAGCCGAAGACACTTAGTCGCAATGTAATAGGTGGCAAGCCTACCGCAAACCGGGCACATATCTAATCCCGGGCAACGTTATTTTCTAATAGAAAATTGAAAATGTAATTTTTTGTTGCCCGACCAGGGAATCGAACCCAGACCTCAAGAAGTCAATTCCGACGCCGGACCGCTAGACCACAGAGGCGAGGTTACTGATTAATAACGTAAACTACTTACTTTTTCCGGTCCCTTTTCTTAAAGCTGGCGATCAAAACGATTGGCATATTACTTTAGCTGATTTAGTTTGTAGATTTAGATTGTAGTCTGTATTTTAGTATTATAAATACTGTAATGTCAAAGTAAATCTTCGATTCCTTAAGTCTATGTTTATTAATAATCTAAGTAGGTGTTCGGTCATCACTTATGAGCTTATCTTATGGCTGTTATTAGCCGTGTAGGTTTCTGTTGATAGGATGAAGTTTCGTCGGAAACAGGTAACAGAATATTAAAGGTCACCGTTTGAAATGCCCTTTTAACTTTTGCGTTTATTTCAAAATGCCACCATCTGCCCACGTGACTAAATAATTACGCAGTGATATTTAAGGCTAAATTAAAAGCCTGGAAGTAATTTATTTAACACACCTTTTCAGAGCTCGGTGTTTTCCACATTTTTTAAGAAAGTTAAAGGTTTTAAGGTAAATTCGATTTGATACAGCGACCTTTGACATACAGGCAGGTACTTGATTTTGTATTGATTTTCTGCCAATAACAATAACTTACTTTGGTGAAGAGATTTATTGCTAAAGCAAGGTCAATTTAATAGATCACATTTGACAAATGTCAATCTCTGTTATTGACAAAATAAATATATGAAAATGTATTATTTTGACATTAGTACAATAAGTATTTTATATTTTAAAATGAAGCGATTAAGCACACTGCAATACTAAGTTTGAACAATGAAATAATGTTACAAAGACACGGTGTCAAATTTCGATGAATTGTCAATTAATGTGATCTATTGAATGGACCCTGCTTTAAGTTTAAATACTAATAGATAGTGCCTGCGGCTTCGCCCTTTTTATAAATTATTAAGTTTTCTTACAAGAACCCGTTGAAATATTTATACCTAATTTAAGCGCTGGAAAAGTGCAAAAAACCAACTCCAAGATGGTCCTAATTACGCTATGGAAGACCACAGAGGCGATTCTTTTTATGTCGATAAAAGAACGGTTTGATAACGGTAACAAAGATTCTATCGCTACTGAGCGGTTGCGACGAATGCGGGGCAGCGGGAGAGGGGAGCTGCATTCCAACGGAGTGCACAGTTGATTCGTACGAGTCGTAGGTTTTTCGGGGGCTATTGAATATTTTTAAATTTGATGTTTAGTTTAATATCTATGATTTTATTTTACAACATAATTCAGTCAAAATTGGTTCATCGTACCATCGTAAGTTATATTTATTTGTAAAGGCATTCCGGCTTCAGTTGGTCGGCAAATTTACCAGTAACGCGTCAAAAGTAGTAATAGTCCTAATATTAAAAATGTTTCAATAAGCCCCCGACTAACGGCCCGTCCCTTTAAAAGTTATATCGCCACAGACGGACACACACACTCACATACATCAAACTTAAAACGCCGCTCTTTTTAATGAGCTTATTATAAAATATAAAACCGTAACTTTTAAACCAGGATCCATCAACCATCTCCCAGTTTATTTAGCAGGTCCTTTTTAACAAGACCTCCTCATCAGAAAATATGAACAAAGCCAGTTAAGTCCAATTTAACGAGACCAAACTCGATGCGTTCACCAACAGTCCTTCCGGGTTACGTCTTTGACCTTCTACTCGTAGTTCCATTATCAGACCAGTGTTTTAACATTTCGGTCTCACATATGTTCAAAAGTAAAATAAATATTCTTAGTGCATCTAATATACATTCCGAAGGTTACAAATGAGCTGATGATCTGTAACGCCTGGAGAGATAATCATTAACTATAGCTCAAAACCATCTCACATGTCAGCTTTCAAACAAAAAAAAACGCTTCAACATGCGTCCATCCGTTGAAGAATTTCGATGCCACGGACAAATAGACCGACAGAGAGACAGGCGCGCACACACACACACACACACACACACACATAACACATAACGTTAGAAAACAGTTAACAGTTATAATTACTTAAATCGTAGTTAAATTGAATAGTACAATTTAGTTCAGTAATATATACTTAAACGTTTTGGAACAACAACGCCAGGTAAATATTTATTCCATTTGTGTATGACGTTTTAAACCACAGCCGAAATAAAGGTAGCATTTTTACGAAAAATGAAAATGGGTTTTACGATTTTTAAATTTAAAGAATTTGCTTTACAGCTTTGTTCAATACTATATGTTGAGCGCCACTAGCGATCGCGAAGCTATTGAGTTTTCCCGTTAGACCTCACTGGTGGTAGAGTGGTGACAGCAACTTGCCCGGGCAGGGATTCACCGCTTTAACTAATCCTGCTGTCACAAAGTCTCTATCATGTTTCGGTGAGAAGAATCGAGCCGGAATGCGCTGACTTACCTATTTCTGCCGCCGTAATGACTTTGTCGTTTCCATCCCGGCTTCAGGACATCGATGCACTTGTAACATCTTTGGTATTTATTGACCACGGTTGTCTTTTACCATCAGAATAGCCCTGTGCTTGTTCGCTGATTTGACTCTTAAATAAAGAGGGTTGCACTCCGGGAGTGCCGGCAGAAGCTAAAACTGGAATAATAACGTTGTGCATTTTTGATATTTTGGAAAGGTTAGGGAATAATTTTGCATGAATTGCTTTAATTATCAGTATGAAAGTACTATAATTTATGTGGTAGAATACAATATTCATTTATTGCGCTATCGTACTCAAACATGAATACACGAACATTCGCGCAAGCGCCCTGCGCCGTCTTACGAAATTTCAGGTCACCTATCTGGATTCGAGTATTGAAGTTTTTACCCATTCCAAAAAAAGTACACAACACCGCTCAAAAAGTTTTCATTTCAAAAATCCTTTTTAGATATAGGGATAAAATTTACAATTTTTTACAGTTTACAAAAGTTTGCATAACTTACAAAAGTACACCTATCCGTTGGTACATGACTTATGGACAAGCATACACTCACGTTTTTAAATTAAGTATGAAAGTATGGATTATTACTTTTATGCTTGTCATTAAATATTTATTCGTCGACCGTGTGGCTATATAGATTCATATCACATATTTTTGACATCAACGAGTTTACCATCGTATCGTAAATTTGATCGTTTGTCCTTTAATCGGTTTAGGCTAGGTTCACACGTATCACTACATCGCAGCGATAAAAAGTGGCCAAGTGATGGTAACAATATAGTGTCACTGCGGTGTTGGACAATGCGTAGAGGCACCGACAAAATGTGGATAATATGGTTTATTTGTCGCTAGATGCAACGCGGCTTATGAGTGGAGACAGACAATATCGTAGAGGGGACATAGGGTTTCGTAGACACGCATTGAATATTTAATCTTATGAAATTCGAATAAGGCTCGTTATTTTATCGTTGATGGTTGCGCTTGAGTCGTGGTTGCAATGTGGTCATGTGGTCGTGGTGTGATCGGTATTACCTATGTGGTTGTGACAGCAAACTTTAATCCATGTGGATTGAACTGTCCGTTTTTAATACAAAATTGCAACCGCTCACATCATGTAATAGTTATGTGGACATGGTACGTCTAAAACAAGCTTTTCTGTTAATCTATGGGTTATAAATATTTATTTCTACGATGCCAGTTACACTGTCTTTCATTGTCTCTCACTCATACTCTATTTAAGATCAGCTCTTCTGACTTTTCTTCACCGTTTTTGGCTATTTTATTTCGTTTATGATATTCGATTATCCCGATCTTATTCCCGAATTAAAATTCATTTGGAATTTTAAAATATCTAAGTGATGGTGGGAAATGACTTTGTTTTGTACTATGAAGAACACGTAATGAATGTTCACCGAAACGTCATTTTTAAATACAATTTTATTAACAATGAAAGAGCAGAAAAAATGTAAAATGCGGACTCTGATTCAAATAATAAACCGAAACCATCACCAAATTCTTATTATTATTGATTAGTGTTCAAAACCTTGGATTGATGTTGAGATAACAGAGACCAAGTTGTCAAAGAAAAACAAACAAGCTAAAAACATCTAAATAATGAGTAGCAGTTTTGGCGCCATTGAGAGAAAATGTGTCACAGCCTTCGATTGATTTTAGTGACACTTTTACAATTTTGTTCAATTATTGTGCACAAGTGAAGTATTTTTGAACAAATTAGTATTTCGAATGTATCGTCATTACCGCAAAATCTTACTAAATGAGCTTGGGTAAGGATAACACCGCTTTACTCAAGACCCTGACATGACTTTTTGTAACGACTTAAAAAAAATGAATAATATAAGTCCGATAATATAAGTCCGAAGCTAAATTGGGTAACTTGATGTAAAATTAATTTTGACTAATGAAAGATGCTAACGTCCATACTAAAAATTTTTTTTTTTTTTTTTTGGAATGACTAATGTGTTGTCAACCTCGCGGTTTTTACAACTTCACCGGGCTTTAAATACTAAAAACTCATGAAAGTTGTAAATATTGAATACCTAACTCCAAGTTGTAAATAAATAATCCCCGTGAATGATAGATGCGATTCCAGTCGCAGACCTCGCTCGCTCAGTATACTCAAATATCTCGTTTTATTACAGTCATTTGTTTTGTATCTAAATGCAAGACATCATTCGTGAAGATCGTCTAATTTTAAAAATTGAGTAAATATAATTTTATGCGTTTCAGCATGGACACTTGGAATTCCATTTTATCCATTGACAGAAAAAATGGGATTTTTTAAAGTTTGACGTAACTGTGTCTATGTGTGTGTATGTGTCTACCTGTGGCATAATATTTAATAGCTCGATGCGGATTTTTGAAGGTGAAAACTTCTTTAGCATTGCGCACTTTTTTGGAATGGGTAAAAACTTCTAAACTCGCGTCAGGACCCGTGACCTGACCGAAAATTCGTAAGATAGCTCAGGGCGCTTGTGCGAATGTTCGTGTTATCATGTTTGTGTACGATAGCGCAATAAATGAATATTGTGTTCTACCACATAAATGTTAGTAATTCCATACTGATAATTAAAACAATTCGTGTAAAATTATTCCCTAACCATTCCAAAATATCAAAAATGCAAAACGTTTATATTCAAGTTTTCACTTCTGCCGGCACTCCCAGAGTGCAACCCGTCGTTTTTTTTAAATGCGGCACTATTACTTATTTTCTTATTTTTTGCTCTCAATAAGCCACACGGCTGTTCGATTAAAAAAACTTGTTTCAAATTTACTAATGCGTTCACTAATTTTGTTTTTGTTTTTCTCCTTACTGCTATTATTAATATTTTAATCTTATGTTATAGCTTTTGTATGTTTGTTGTACAAAAAGGTTGTCTGGTAGAGATCGCTTTGTTTGGAAATAAGATTGTCTTTTGTGTACTATACTATAAATTATAATAATATGGTCTTGTTAATACTTCATTGTACTTATTTTGTAGTTAGTTTAATTGTGCACAATAAAGAGTTAATTCATTAATTAATGCATTTAAAGATTGTATTTGAAATCGTTAATCTTAAGTTTAACAATCTGCTTGTTTTAATATCTTGGTTCTATAAAAAGCTATTTCAAGTTGAAAACTTATAATTAATTGCGAACTATCAAGTTCTGGAGTGATTTAGCATTCAACCTTAATGTAGTGTGAATGAGTGTTCGTGAAGTAATCCCGAGGTCGAAGTTGAACTGCGATTGTTAGATCCGCACTTAATGACCTACAATTTGACGAAGATATAAAGAAATCAGTTTCTTATTTTAGCTCATTTTTATAATTCTTTATTGTACACACCTAAAATAAGAATAAGAATATGCAAAAAATAAAATAATACAATAAAATACATGCTTATATCTGAGAGAGGTATCTTACATTAATATAGGGTAAAGAGAAAACACAAGTGAAAGAAATTGGTATAAAGATAGAAATATCTTTCATTATATATGATAGAAGATAAAAATTCTAAATAGCAAGTTAATTGTTGTAATTCTATCGAACACAAACTAAACTTATTTTAGGGGTGAGCTTTATTTTCAATGTAACAAAAAGTAAAGAGGTGGAACATTTTAGACATGTCAGATTAATTCGGACATGTCAATTTATGACATTGATCAATTTTTCCGAGGATAGATTAGAAGTGACTTGTAAAAACTTCTAAAGTTGAGTCGTCTATTGAAAACGGTCGTTTGAATACCTCGGATTCGATAATGTGTAATTTCATGATTGCTATGCACCACTTGGTCCAAATTTACCTTGCTTTTTCCATAGCATAGCATATGGCATAGACACTATGCCAACAAGAAAAAGCAATGTAATCATCTCTATTGTCGTATTTTATGCTAGTAGGTAGTAACCCGTAGCCGGTATTCCTCCACACGTGGCTTGAGATCACAACTGTGAGAAGCCTCAGCGACTTTCATAGTGTTTAAATTCGAATGTTGTCTCATAATATTCTTTTATGATATTGGAAGACAAACAAGCAGACGGATTTCCTGATGATAAGAAATTCACGCCGCCTAGAGACACCAAGTTGGTAATGGCGCGTTGCCAACCTGCGACCGGGATGTTGGGCCTTGAACAAAAGTAAGTTTACGGGCTACCTTACCCTCCAAACCGGAACACGTCATGACGTTTTGGCGGCAGGAATAGGTAAGGCGGTAGTACCAAACGGGGTGAGTCGCTGCGAAACTCTACCACCTAGTCAGATGTCACGGTGTTAGTGAAGTTAAGCCTATGCTCTATTCTGCAAAGGAGCCCAGACAAACACGTGGCACATTTGGAGAATCATATTCTTGTTTACAACAAGAAAAATAAATAATTGCATACACATTTTTATTTTCAAGTTAAAAAAAAATAAAAAATGTGAGTAATTATACACTTATTTTTTGTAAAGCGTAACAAAAAAGAAGTTTAATTTAAAAAAAAAATTCAAGTATTGCGCGTTGCGAAAAGATATACCGGCCAGCGAAACAGAAATCCCAAAAACGCAGTATGAAATGAAATGAAATATATAATATGAAATATGAGCGATTTCATACAGTTGTTGTTTGTGGAATGTTACTAAAGTTCAATGCACGCAACAGATAAATGTGATAGCATTTTGTTCTCATATGTCGATGAAGAACACTTCCAAAATGAGGATTAACTTTTTGTGATAATTTTACTTTAACTTTATGTCTCTGAGAATCACCTGCATCGCAAACCGTAGCATCACTTAATGATTCAGGTAAATGGGCTTACTAAATCTGTTCGCCAAGAAACATTAAGGTGTAGAAATATGTTAGTTCTAGTGTATAAATATCTTCCAGTTTCTGGATATGACAATGATTTGTTGTTGCAATAATTTTCTATCGTAAAATATACTTGTTTATATTGTGGTTGACGCTTAAACAAAATTTAGCTTTGTTTTTTTGTTAATGTCCATAGTATACATGAATTCATCTCCAAGTAGAGATTCAGAAACATGTTTATTTAAAAAGGTAGAAAATTGTAAAAAAAATAAAAATTGTAAAAATATAATGCTATGTTAAAATCTTTAAAATCCAGCCTCGAGTCAGTAATACATCACTACCATATTTGGTATCTAAGCGCGGCGAATATTTCTTACCATCAGGAAAATTATCTTCTTCTGGCTAACTGAAAATAAAGCTTCAGACATAATGCTGTTAATAGTAACATTAGTAGTGCTGACGCTAGCTCTTTTTTCCATCACTTTGCATCATTTTGTTTTATAATTAACTATTAATACAATTTAATTATTTGAATTTTTTTCTTTTTTTGTTTTTCTGTTTTATATTCAACTGGGCTCGCGACTTCATTTGCGTGGAATTAAGTAGATATGGTACTCAGTTCATTTAGATTTTTTCTTAAATAAAACTAAGGGAAATTTACACTTTATTACATCAGCTGTCTGCCAGTGAAAGTCCTGATATCATCGGTTCAGCTATTTCGAACACAGACTGATAAACATAGATAAATGTCTTAGAAATTGTAAATTTGGTATTTGGAATACGCATGTTTTTAGCGGTAACAGACACTCTTTTTTTTATGTTATAGGAAGGCAAACAAGCAGACGGATTTCCTGGTGGTAAGAAATTCACGCCGCCTAGAGACACCAAATATGTCAATGGTGCATTGCTAACCTGAGGTCAGGATGTTAGGCCTCGAGCAAAAGAAAGTTTACCGGCTACCTTACCCTCCCAACCGGAACACGTCATGACATCATAGCAGCAGGAATAGATAAGGCGGCGGAAGAATCATATATTTTTTCCAAACAAATTTTCTATGTCTATGTCTTACTAGAAGCCCGTTACAGCTTCACACGGATGGACAAACTTCTATGTTA